>JXSR01S075477.1:15295-30489 GCA_000969725.1 Ophiothrix spiculata | reverse complement strand
GGTATTATCCAAATTAATAAGGCCAAAAATATAAATTGTTTGTTTGCCCTCCAGTGGAAAATTAAAATGTTGGGTCGGTCGGTCGGTTGATCTCCCCCCCCCCCTTTTTTTTTACTCTTCACATTTATTTTAAAGAATGATGTCATTCCATGGATTTTATCGAGAACACCAAGGAATGCAGGGCTATATGCCTTAATCAAAGACTGGGTCATTATTTAGAGGAAATATGCATGTTATACTACTAAATGTAACTTTATGCTGCTAAATTTTACATTTTTCGTCGAAAATATTGAGTTTTCATATTTTACATGTTTTTGGAAAAAAAAAAAAAAAAAATACCCGACCCAAATTTTTGGCATTTTAGGGTCGGTCGCAGAGGGCAAACAAACATGATTTTTTTTAAAGGCCTAATCATCATTGATCGCTTAGATATTTCAATCAAATTATGGGGCCTAAACTTCTTGATGAAATCAAAAAAATTTCATTATGACATTTCAGATATATAGGGTTGATATTCTATTGCTTGAATTCATCCAATTAATGTCTCTCAGATTTCTCAAGAGGAATGGATTTATTTAGTAAGATAGAAACAATCCTATCCTGTTTTGAATTTAGGTAAGATGTTTTGAATCTACAGGTGAAGTGGATTTGTGCTTGTACCTGAGTACCGTATTCATTCCAATAACTGCCCGGGGCCCTTAACAAAGTCATTTTGTATGGACCCTTATTTTTGAAACTTGACAGGATAAATTCTGAGTTAAAATAACCCCCTTTTAAAGCAAAAAATTGTCCTAAATACCAAAAAACATCAATAAAGTGAAAAGAAAAAATATTTTGTTGGAGTTTATCGCATTGCATGCATGGTAAGAAGTATCTGAATGCAACATATTGATACCAAGTTTTACCCCAAAACAAGCGCTTATTGGGACATGGTGGTTATTGGAATAAATATAGTACTTAGTATTCTCAAAGATTACCTCTTGTGTTTAGGTTGAAAAGTGTCTGGGGACTTAAAAGGCCATCTCTATACATATTTTGGCTCATTTTAGTATGAAAAATAATTAATGTGGCATGGAAAATTAAAGAGCTTTACCGATTTCCAAAGAACAAAGTGCTTTGCTCTTTTCTGTTGTCAAAACCTATTGGCAGCCAGCATTTGTGAGTTTAACTCGATTACACAGTGGTCGGATGGGTGATCGAATGGCCTACATTGTCATGCATAAAACCACTGCTGTTGTCTGTTGTTTTCTGTAATGGTATGGATGATTATAGGAAACGTCACTACATGTGTGTTAGTGTTTGATCTTTAAATTAGTTGAAAATTTGCCTGCAAGCAGTTGATACGAAGAGGTATCTAGCGCCATTAGCAAAAATAATAATCATTGCGCTTTACAGCTATCATAAGCTATCATAAAGTACGGGGGCTCTGAGCCGCTCTGAGCGGCTTGCCGTCCAAATAGGATGGATTGTGAAAAAGAAATTCCGGAGTGAAAGAGTTTAAGTTCCTTGCTTTGCTCCAGCTAGCTGACAACTTTGATTTCGACAAAATCTATAGGCACAATAACTTAGCCCCATGCAAGAAAACATGATGGCTGCCACACCAAGTATACCAATTCCCCTTTTGAACTTTCTCAGTCTTTAGGGATAAAAACATGGCACATCATTTGCACTTGAACTTGGAGTACAAGAAATATCTTGTGCTGAAATCCTGGTCTAGAATTATCTGAAACCAATCACCATTTAACTCTTTGCGTGCATCATGTTTCCCCTAAATGATATCTCAGTCGATATTTTCCCTTCCCGAATTCATTTCATTATCTGATTTTAAATTCAGTAGGGATGATTATTCATGGGGTGTAATATTCAATACTGAGTCAAGTCTACTTGTGATTATGATGATTCTTAGAAAAAAAATAGTTTGAAGCTGTTTTCGAAGTGTTAAGCTTAACTGCTAGGGGTGAACAGTACTTTACAACTAGCAATTCTTTGAGACAGGCTGCCATAATTTAATATTCATCCCCGGAGGCAACAGCATCAACAGAGCTCGGGACATTGCATATTTAACCGCCATTATGGTAGGCAGCAGCAATGTATAAGCCCCAACTGCTAATTTTGACCGAACGGTTATTTGGCCGTGAGGCACATTGTCAGAGAGCGCATGCTATTCAAGCTTTATTCTTAGTCTGGTTTTTGTTAAGCGCTCGGCTTTTGTTGTTGTCGTTTTGGGTTTGTGTGGCAGTTTGAATAGGGTTAAGGTCATCTATAGCCCAGCAGGGGATTTTGTGATTGTAAGGGAAAGAAAAATGAGATCTCGATTATTTGCTAGAAGTATATCGTAATTATTTGATTCGAAAATAAGTTAAGAAAGGTGGGTTAAGCTTTTAAATGATGTACACAACGTGTTTATATACAATATTCAGATAGTGAGGCAAGTAGTGATGTCTTCTTCAATTGCAAATAGAGGTCAAAGAGGTCTTATGATACCTTAAGGTATCTAACTCATCTTCTGCAGGCAAAGTCCATTGACATATTATACACGACATGTGTGATGTTGATAGGATTTTGAACACTGGTAGGGATTTTGACTTCATAATGTAGCACAGAAATAATTGTCAGTATTTGATAAATTGTGTAATGCAAAAATTATTTGTGTTGGAAGAAGTCGAAAATGCAGTTCTCACTAGAAGGTTTACGTGTTATAATTTGAATGTTTGTATTTTTTTTCGTTAATTCATTTTAATTTAGAGTATAGATTTATATGATTTACACTCTGGTATTTCAGTACTATTATATGAATATGAGCTCTATCTGAGGTGAAAAACTCAAAATAAAAGAGAATCATGCTTTGTAATTATCAAAATGATATTTTAAAGAAACTGTAACCAAGGAGTATAAAAGTTGGGGAAGGGACATAAATGTGATACTGTAAGTACAATAGGGTTGAATAAACTCATTTTTCAAAATAATTTTGTTGATTTTCTAACTTTTACATGAGTTTAAAAGACAAATCAGGGAAACTTTATATTGAATTCTTAACTGTTTGTATACAAAATGGACTGTTATTTTTACTCATTAAGAGCTTTTGAAAGAACAGTAAAGATTGGCAAAGAACACAGGCCTGATGTGCCAAAAACAAAACCTTTGTTTTTTATTAATCAGGCTTAAGATATTGTTTCCTTAAGTAGGATTTAGGATTTGAACCAAACGTGAGAGAATTTAATGTAGAAATAATGCCTTATTGGATTAAAGCACTACTATAAGATTTTGATCAGAAATGGTTTTGAGTAAAAACAGTCTAAAACAAAGGAATGTGACTGTCTGAAAGCGTTTTCAAGTGCATGTTGTCAAGAACTTGTTTTGCCATTGAAAAAATGGATAAAAAGCATGTGTGCTTTCCTATACTAAAACATGTGGAATTAAATTTGGGATTCCAAATTTAATTCAACAAATGGCCTTAACAGAAAAAGTAATCATATTTAAGCCAAAATGTTTGGAGGGTATTAATATCTACCAAAAACAAACCCAATAAGACAGATGACAGAGGACGCTTCATTTTAACACTTTATAGTATTGCTTTAATTTCTAAGCCCAAATTAGTCATGTAGGTGCATGGAACCATATAGCTCAAATTTAAATTTCCCTTGCAAAATAAATTTTTAACTGTCTTTGAATAACTAAAGATTCTTCAGATGTATTGTAAAATGTAAAATTTGTAATCTTGAAATAGAGATTACAAGTATATAACATCTCAAATTCTCCATGCAAAAGTAACAGTGAAAAACACTGAAATTGTGTATTTCAACAGGGGGAAAACACTGACATTTTGTTTTTCAACAGCGATAAAACACTGAAATCTTATTTTTGAACAGCAACAAACACTGAATTCTTTACTTTTCTCCTGACATTTGAGCTGATCAAAGTAGTAATTTCTTGTCCAAACCTTATCTTTCTCTACCTTCGTTTGACCGGCGTCAGAGGCTTAGTAATTTCTTGACCGAGATCGGCCATGTCTTATCATATGTAATGGTGTCATTGCCTCAGAGTTACTTTGCTCCAAGATGGACTCAATTGGATGAGCGAACAAAAAGGGGAAATGTTGTTTGCTAGTGAACTCACTGAGCAGGAAATTACACTGCCCTAGAGTTTCATTAAAACTAAAAGGGATCCGAATACCAAGTTCAAGTTTTATGTCTACTGAGGATGCATTGAGATCTCTAGTACTGAAGTAGAACCAATGATAGCTTGCATTCAGGCAGTGGCGGACACGATAAATAGCATCCACTAGATTTAGGGACGAGGGATTTCTAAAACGCAAATTTAGGGTACGATTTACGTGTATTTCTATTGGGTCACGTGACTCACATATTGAAGAAAAAATTTCAAAGATCATATTTTTACCTTTCCTCAAAAAAATACAAAAGAGTTCTTATAGTAATCAACATAATTATGTCATTCCAAATCTGCTGGGGTTCACTTTTTATATATGTTATATTTTTTTATCGATTTCGAAAATAATTTTAGTGATCATCCCGGAAGTAGTATTTTTCCACGAATCCCAACGGCTACTGCCAGAGGCGGTATAGGACATGATGTCATCGGGGGATCGGCTTAGATATCGTGTATATCCTCTGGCTTGCATGGAGTCTGTAATTGCGATGGCTCACCCTGAAAGGGGGACTTTGCAGATGATATCAATTTTGATTTTTTCATTTCATCTGTTGCAGCATTTTCTAAGCTTTAAATTGACACCTTGTTGAAATTGATCAAGGCAATCAACTTTTTACAACAGAAAATCTGTTGGAAATTCTTATTATTTTCTTTATTTTTTGCTGCCTATTTTCACCTGAATCTTGAAAAGTGTTCTGTCGCAAAGTCCCCCTTTTCGGGGTGAGTCATCAAAATTGTCCATGCCAACATTATAGGCTGTTATCATCCTTGTCATCTGTCCATTGAGGTGTATATGCTCTATAACGTTAAAAGCTCCTGATTTTATTACCGAGCATTTAGAGTGGAGGTTCGAATCCTTATTGGAAGCAATGTTCCTGGATTCTCCTATTTCCTGTAAAAAATCAACTGCAATGTCTCTTTCAAAAGCACATTGTACTGGGAACATTTTGATGATTCCCCAACCCTATGAGCTATTGCACCTGTATAGTTTCAAGTAAGGACTATATGTATGGATAGCTAATTTTGTTATTTGGTACAAGAATTCAAAAAGAAATATTTACTCAAAATAATGCAAAATTTGGGGAAATTTTATTAAAGGGAGCTCATGTGGTCTAGTGGAATTATAGTGCAGGACTCTGAATCATGAGGTCACAAGTACGAGCCCCACTACGGCCAACGGGTAATGCTTCTTGAACCCAAGCGCAATGGGGAGCTGTTAGGGAATATTATTATTATTAAACTGATGGGAAATCATTGGTGTATGTAACTTTCCAGCTACGATATATTCGTTTGTCAATGTCTTTTCCTAGTTGTAGTTCCAAATCAGAGTGTAATGCACCCTATCTTGAACAAGCAAGTCTAATAAGTTCCAGTGTCATGGGCAGGGCTGACAATTATTGCTCCTGACAGATAAAGCAAGTGACTTGAAATTGAACCTTAGCAGTTTATTCTTGTTGTTAGTTACAATTCTTGCATGACTAGGACCTATATTGGCAAAAAAGGTGAAATTATGGGCACCATCAATATATTGTAAGGTAAATGATTGTGTCTCTGCCATAGTTGGTTAATGTCATAAGTAAAGAGGGTAAAATCATTTTGTCAGGTCAGGGGACAGTCAACCATAAGAATTATTTTCATTTGGGTATAACTTTTACTAAAATATTTTAATTTGACAAATCGCGGTTCAGCACCCCAACGAACATTGATAAAATTTGTCATAAGTGGTTTAGTCGTTAGATTTCCATATTTCTTAGCTATGCTTTTTGGGATTTCAAATATTCATTTCAAGTGAAAAATGATCTTTTCATACTGCATTTTCTAAGGATGATATTTTCTATTGAGCTAACGGATACATACGAATTATAAAGAACACATTTTATGGCTTCTATTTTACCCCATTTACCAATGTATTAGCTGGTTCCTTGAGTGCAAAAATTGCACCCAAGCTTGGTTTTTTAAGTGTCTCCCTATTTTCATACAAGCTTTGTGCACAAGCATGTGTTATGTAATAACTTCAAAAAGGTATGGTTATGTGACTTGAACATAAGACTATTCTTAATTGAAAAGCTGTGTGGCAATACACATGGTACCGAAGTGATTGAGGAAGCTTAACCTTACTTTGAACCATACGAGACAGGAATTTGACCGCTACTACATCACATAAAGAAAATTAAAAGCTTGTAGATGGTGCAGCCTGGTGAAATAGAGACTTGGAGTGTTATTATTCTGATGCTTAGACAAGCGCATTGGTATTAGGTAGCCAACATATGTAATCATGCAGGACAAACAAGATGTAAGGGTAGTAAGCTTTACTCTGTGCTATATTGAATACATAGAAAGTTTGTTATGTGGTGAAATTGATTTTAATCGATTTACGACATCCATGCTTTCTTAATAACACTGCAAAAGTTCTTTTAAAAATCCTTAGAAATAAGAAAATAAAAAAAACCCATAAACCCTAATACTTTTAAGCACCTCTTTATTTAAAAATTATTTCCTCAAAAATTTACATATCAAAAATGGGTGGTTTCCCCCGGAATCGAACCTGTGACCTCTCGCATCCCGATCTGACAGCGTTTTTGTGATTATAGCTAACTCCGGTCTGTGACGTATTTGGACTTAGGTGATTTTCTTGATTTATTGGAATGGGACTTTATAAGGTTCGGTAGTGTCCTGGGGGATGGGGGTGTTAGTGATAAAAAAAACCATAAGACTTAAGCCCCTATAGATCTTTTGAATGCATTTATCATGTTGTTTCATCAGTCAGTCCATGGCAACCTTTGGGAAGCTCTGCCAAGGCACCACCACAAAGACACCCCCTCTATATTCCTGGAACTACACCTGCATGAAGAGATCAGTACAAGAAATTTGCTACCAATATTCAAAAGAGTGAGTAATATTGCTCTTTTAGGTTAGGGCCATAATTTTATCAGAGATCCTCAAATCAGCTTGTCATAATCTTGATTATAAGAACCTATCAACTCCACTTCAAATCCTAATGTGGCAAAAACTGGAAATGATCTTCTTGCAAGCTCAAATATTATTTGTGGCAAATGCCTTATGGGCAAATATTTTCATACTCATAGGCTGCGATCACACAGAAGTATACGGTATTCGTTATACTCTATTCCATGGCTATATTTATACAGGCACGGGGAGCTATAGTTTTTTTTTGAATAGTGCCTTTTTATGTGACCCGCTAGCATCAAATTAATGTGTTCGATTGAATCTATTATACGCGTACCCAAGTAAAATCATGCACCGTATACCCGAATTGTATAGTTCTATGTGATCTCAGCCTAACATTTCCAAAACAATATTTTTTTTATTTCTGGAATGGAATGGGACTTAGATCGATATAATTGGTTCTTATGATTACTATTTTAGTCTTACTGTCCTCCATGTAGTGGTATAAAGACATCTAATCGTGCAGGCTGTTTAATTTTCAAGCCATGTTAACACAACATCTGATTGCGACATGGATGCGGTGTGACCTCCGTATGACCCTGTTTGTAGGCGTAGTTTACAGGCTGTAAGGCACCTACGGTAATCATCACCTTTATCAACATTATCTTCATCATTATCATGTTAGTGTAATGCAATACTTGTAATAATAATGCAACATGTCATGTAGTTCCCAACACTGTTATACAAACTCTTGGACATGAGAACCATTCAAAGCAGATACTGACGCCTCATAATTTTTTCGGTTGTGAATATTAATCATATGTCGATCCATATTCAATATAAGAGCAGATCACTTTTAAAGGTAAATGGTCTGATTTTTCAAATTCAGTTTTTGGTCTAATTTTTCAAATTTAGCTTTCATTGTCATATGAAAGATCAACACTTAAAAAATACACATAATTCGTTGATAATGTGTTTCATTTTTTACAATTTTAGTTAAATTGGCTCTGTCATTTTGACTTTATGAGCAATGTTGTATTTTCCGGTTGTCTATACTAGATATTTTTATAGTAACCACAAATACACACAATATCACTTATACATTTTATCTCCAAAATGGGACATGTTTCAGCCATAAAATATCACATGGGTAATGAGAAAAAAATGAGAAATATTTTGGTACCAAAATCATAGAAGTTGAAAAAAAAAACCTGATCGAATCAGACTGGGCCCTTTAATCGTTAGTTGTTTTTAATATTAATTTTGTGAATACCTGGCAAAAAGCAAAGTTTTGATAGGAAACACAAAATGTGTAATTTTCTAAATAAAATTTCCTTCACCAGGAATATACAAATGCATCCATGAATTAGGTATTTGCCAAAATACCATTTTAACTGCCACACCATGAAGCACCACTAGAGGGGGTGCTTTCTCTTTCTCCACCAGCACTAGAATTCCCTCACCAAATTTTACTCACAGATTTGTCTACTCAGACTGGGCTGAAAAAATATGTAGGACACATTCCCAATCAGTGTCAATAACATTTTCTGAGAAGTGGTTCAGTTTTCAGAAGCAGACATTTTCCAGAATTTAGATAGCGTCTTCAGCCCGCTTAAAGGTTAATTGATTCGGTAATACAGGTGGTAAATGTTTCTTAAAATAGAATGGCTAGATGTTAGACTGTTGGTTCTTATAAATATAATGGCCCGTATTCCAGAAAGGTGTATAACTAAACCATGGTTTTATTTCTTGTTAACAGCACGACTCATTGAACTGTTCTGCTTTAAAGCTGCAATGATGTGTATCATTCCTGGACAGTTGATACTCAGTTAAACCATGGTTTAGCTAAACATCTTTCTGGAATGTGTTCCTGAGACAAGAATATTTTCATATCTGTTGTTAGATCAATATAAGCCAATGTTAGATTATTTTAAAATCGAAGTCATAAAGAAATAAAAAAGTTATTTCTTATTTCCTTACATTTAAATAGTTTGTCTCAAAGCTCATGAGTGGCTTGAAAATTAACGAAGAATGTAATTTTTAATTTTTTTAAATTTTTATTCCTAACTTGGGTTTTTTATGGTATATTGTAAGCTTTGAGCTCAATATGTTGACATTTCTCAAAGACCAAGCCCTGACCGCGCATACATTTATTCTTACAAATAAAGTAACCAAGTAAGTTATTCCAATCTTGTTCATGAATTTGTTTTTGATGAGAAATGGTATGATTTTCCAACAAAAAAATTCTAGGGAAAAAAAAAAAGATAATCTAAAATAAATACAAAAATCTTGTCATATAAAAAAAAAATCCTCATAACTTTTTTTTTCCAGATCACCTGACTTTACAAATGCTCGGAAGCTTTGAGACAAAACTATCTTTTTTATTTGGCCTTAGTAGAAATTGTACCTAGGAGGTCATGATAATAGCTTATTGACAATGTTCAGGAAATGTTTTGAAAATCTTATTCAAAGATGACAACTTTTAGTACCTATTGATAACTGATTTTGTATTTGCTGGGATTTGACCCATACTACATTTACCCTCAAAGACTTAAATGATAGTTTTAAAAAAGTTGTCCTTTTGATGTCAGAAAATTTTAAATAAAATGAATACGATTACCTATCCTTATTTGAAAAGGTTCCTGTTTACAGCATTCTATATGTTTAGTACCACCAGAACACCTTTAAGTGACCCTTCTGGTATTTTCAATTAAAACACTTATATGAAGCAACTAATAGACCCAAACAATAGGAGTGATTTTTGAAGCGTATATCCGATCCTTTCTGTGAACTTGAAGTTATTTTCTATTGCCCGTTCTTCTTTTTGTGGCAAAATTTGATATTGGCCATGCCATTCTTATGCAAATTTGCACAAATTCGGCATTTCAGGGGTGATATTCAAAAATGTGTAACCAAATTGAACTTATTTTTTCTTTGTATTTCAGCAATGCAATAATATATTGAAATGTTTTGCAAATAGTGCTTCACATCCTCCAATTAACCAAGAGAGCGAATAGATTCCACATTTAGAATAGTAAATTTATTTTATACCTTTAATCAAATATTTTTTGTTCATTGATTTTGTCCAAATTTTCATTTGTAAATGACTTCCGTAGACATGGCAGATATAGTCCTACAATGACACCTAATTTTGTGTACTTGAGCTTGTGGATTGATATAGGGGCAATCTACACGGAGCACAGATCCAGATGCATTCGCATCTCCGAGATCCAGATCTGAAATCCGCATCTCCATGGACGGCTTACACGTTCGCATGTATGCAGAGTGCTGTACAGCAGATTCGGATCTGACGCCTGTGTAGCCACATTCTTCTGCAAAGCGGCTTACGCAGATGCGCATTCATTTGGATTTGCACTCCAGTGTAGATTGCCCCATTGTTGCCTATTCTCAAAAATTGTATCCCTTATTACCCTGGACATGGTTTGTATTTGGGGAAGCACAGAAGGGTCTAGTGTTTTTGATCACATGACCAACTTTTAACCAATCAGTAAGCAATGATATATTTCAAAATATTGCCCCCATCCATTGGATAATTGAAAATGATGTATTTCAAGTCAACTTCCGTTCTCTTCATTCTGTGTAATTTTGTGGCTTAACAAGAATTCTCGGCTGAGAAATAATAAATATCGCCAGTGGGCACTATCAGGCTTTAGATTTGAGCTAAAAACACTTCTATTGACTATTGAATTTGGTTTTCCAGGTCATTGCAAAGGTATAATAAAAACATGGGAAATCATGACTGGTTTTAGGAACGAAGAAAAAATTGATTTTTGAAAAGGTCAATGTGATATTACTTTAGTACTTTCTTAGCAGTGCAGTGTTTTACCATCAATGTGACTTTCAACATTGCTTGTTAAATCTGAAACACATTATTAATGAATTATGCGATATGCTTTTTTAATTTATATTTAAACACACCACTGATTACTTACAAGATTGTCAGTATACTGTTTTATAAAGAAAAGTACACTTGAACTGGATGAAAAGTGCAAGTACAGTTTCATTTGGCTTTGACCGATTCTGTGGACTTGATGCTTATCAGAGATTTATGACGGTTTTGTTATGATGTCTGAGACAGCGTTGGTGATGGTGAATTAGAGTCTAGAAACACCTGGGAGAATTTGAGCAAACACACGTCAGATGCTTGTTGTGCTGATGCTTAAAACGCACACTGGTTTTATATGAGATGCAGAAGGGAATGCTACTGAGGAGACAGCCAGTTATTGCGTAGATGTTTGTTGTTGGATGTGAAAATTGACCAGGAGAAAAATTGGCTAGCAATAAAACGTGTTTTGGTTGGCATCATGAGAATGACGTATGAAGCAGGTTTGTAAATGTGATTAGAGAAGGACTTTTTTTTTCAAATGTGTTGATATTTCTTTTGCTTTTGGAATAGGAAAGGAAAATTGTGCTAAACCTGAGCTTAATGTTTTCATTTTGTGTGTAAAATGTACAGTTATCCATACTACATTGTTTAAGTCATTTTTAACGTGTTGTGTGCCTTATTGTAGAGCAGGGGTTCTCAATTAGTCCTTACAATGCACCACATATATGGGCCACATAAGTTTTAAAAGCACCAAATTTGCTTATTTCTCAGTGAAGTCCTAATGTAATTCTTTGATTTTACAGAGTGTCAAAGTGCCAATCAGTACTTGTCGAAGCACCAAATTTGGTGCGGGCGCCGCTATTTGAGAATCCCTGTTCTAGAGTTTATTTAAATGATTTTTTTTGAATACGAACTCATAAGTCATAAATGTAGATACAGACATCACGGCAATGAAAATGTTTGTGATCTAGAGATTTTCTGTTGTAAAATTAGATTTCCTCGATCAATTTCAACAAGAAAGGTGTCATTATAAATGCTATAACAGATGAAATTATAAAATCAAAATTGATATCATCTGCAAAGTCCCCCCTTTCGGGGTGAGCCATCACATATAGCTTAAAATGCCAATTTGCTCAAAAAATATCAATTTTTACAGTATTAAGGGTCAAAATTCATATGTCAAATCTTTGACTTATTAGGAAGATGTAGTGTATTAATGAGAGTGAGATTACTAATGTTTTAAAAATTTACCTCATCAGATCTATCATAAAATATAGGTTTTCAATGTTTGATCCAATTTCAAGTATGAATTTTGGTCACTGTTGACTTTCTGAGATTTTTGTACTAAAATGTTCCTCATATTTTTTCTCATTAACGAGATGAAATTTTACGGCTGAAACATGTCACATTTCGGAGATATAAGTGAAAATGTATTAAACTATTAATTTGTTACACAGTATAAAGAATAGGCAATGAAAAATGCAAAATTGCTCATAAAATCAAAACGGTTGTTCCGATTTAACTGAAATTTGAAATTAAAGCATCTTTTAAGTGGTGATCTCTCATATGACAATGAAAACTTAAAATATGAAAAATCTGACCATGTACCTTTATCAGAAATGTTTTTTTATATCTTGCATTTATAAGATTCATCAGAATCATTGATTTACCTATTCAAACACGCAGCAGAGTTGTTCTAAAAATCAATAACGTTGCATAAATCCGTCTGTGTATTTTTATTAAAAAAGACAAAAAATATGCCGACACATCGAATGCAGAGTTGTTGATTTGTGATGGACAACTCAGTAGTGTGTTTGAGTACCTGTCAACAATGAAAATCTTCCTGAAAATTGCTTTGGATTTTGTAAATGAACTTGCTGAAAATCTACGCCACCAAATGGAATTTTTTTCTTGAAACCCAAGAAATCATTAATTCATTCACTGAAATGGCAGTTGAGTTAACAAGAACGTCGCTGCTATAGTGAGCATGACTAGACTTGACTTGGCCTTGGGTTTCATGGCCAAGCAAACACTTAGAGGATAACGGCCGACGACCAAGATGGCCAGTGCCTCGTATGACTAACCAATGAAATAGAAATGCATTTCACGAAATGAGGCCAGGTTTAGGAGCAGACGTGAATTGAAATGAGAATCGGTGGTTTATATTGCACATTTACCAGATTGTAGAACTTATCCCGGGGATGAGGGTTAGCACATTGATACTGTATTACATACTTATCAAAGTTGGTTTTGCATCGCAGATAATAGTATCCAAGTTTCTTTCAATTTAGTATCATCATGGAAATAGTATCTACTATTTCCATGGTATCATATATTTGGAAAGTTTTCTTCAATCTGAGTAAAATTGGGTGCCTCAGAAATCGGAATTGTTTTTCTTGAATGAGACAAAAAAAAAAGATATTTTAAAAGTCAACTGGTACACCCATGTACATATTTTTTGAGAGGCCCTCCTTTTTTTACATTTTTTACTTTACTTCAGACAACATGGTTGAAAATGCGTTTACTTGAAAGTTTGAAGTACCGCCCATAGAAATATTAATTTTCAAGAAAAGGTTACCTATCCTTGTACTAACACAGCCATATTTTAAGTCAAATGTATGCAAAATTCCCCATATTTCAACTTTGCTCCATGTAATTTTGAAAATTTTGAGAAATAAATCCATAACAGAAACAAAATTTGCAAAGAAATATAATGACCCATTGAGGTATCAGATATAACCACTTTTTTAAATAAGTATCAGCCAGAAGACAATTGCCAATTGAAAATGTAACCCCTCGTATATTTAACTAGCTACTTACATGATTAACATTAAAACCATTGTTTTGATTATATTTTGTATCTTCTATTACTTGCCAGTCGATAACTATGAAAAATCAAGAAGAAAGATCAATTCTGAAAACATGTCAATATAATATAAGATTGATTTTTTACTTTGATGATGAGAAATATTAAGGAACATTAGATGGGAAATCAATGTTAGCAGTCATGTTGTTAGCTCTTAATATTTCAAAGTTTGACTTAAGAAAAAGGAAGCAAAGATGCAAGATTTTTTCAGTGAAATAAACTTTCGAGGGAATTTCATCGATAATCTTGCTTTTACAGATGATTTTAACAGTGTCAATTTTGCTTCAAACAAAAATAAAGCTCTTATCAAGAATCGTTTACTTTAGTTGAGGTTTTTTTGTTGTTGTTGGAGCAAAAAAAGTACCAGGAAACAAGCTATGGATAAAGCTGAATAGCCATTTAAGGACAGAAATGTACCAATTTAAGAAAAGGTCAATATCTCACACTACCTATCATATTTCCACCTCCTCTGAACCCCACTCCACCCTATCTACAAGGAACCCAAGTTCTATCTGTAAACGTTTTCTCAAGTTTCAAAAATTACATTGAGGAATAGAAATATGATCTCTAAACCAAATGATGGTCAAGTTTAAAAAAGAGCCATAGCTTCCTGTTCATTGTCAATGATAGCTGGCTGATGATAGGAAGTTATTGATCACAGTCAATGTCAAAATTGACACAAGCATTATTAGCTCATATCATCAGGTGTCATCAATCATCTGTATGGTATATTCTAAGCTTAGGCCAAAAAAAAAAATTGTTTGTTTGTCCTTGCCCAACCGACCATCAAAATTTGGCCCGACCGTGTGCTTTTATAAAGTTTTTTTTGTAATTTTCAACTCTTATTTGATGATTTTTCATGCAAAAAGATATAAAAATTCACCAAGAAAGTCTTCAAATCATAAAAATATGATATGAATTGACATGAACAATATACTCAATATACTATCGATTCTTAATAGAATCAGCAGTATATTGTTCTCGTAAGTTAAGTTTATTTCTTGTTCAATTTTTCAATTCTTGAAGGTGAGTTTCATGTACATTTATTACAAAAATTAAAAAAAAAAAAAAAAAGCTGACCTACCGACCTTACCTTTTTAGAGGCCATTATGGACAAACAAATAATTTTTGGGGGCGTTAGGTTGATAGAAACAAGAATATTGAAGGTATAAGCTATGATTTTACATGGTGTTAAAAATTTTAGAATATCATTTGAATCATGGAGGGGTATGATACTAATCAAAACAAAATCTCATCATCAGTTCTCAAAATAATGATTTTCAAACATTTTTTCTTTGGGAACTATCAGGCAGTGTTTTAATTTTTTTTTTCCTTAAATTTTGTTTTCCAAATTTACACTTGACGATATTTCTAAGGTGATTCTTATATATTCAAAATCTTTAAGAT
>JXSR01S075476.1:114333-126403 GCA_000969725.1 Ophiothrix spiculata | reverse complement strand
AGGAAGCAGAGAAAAATGGAAGAGGGAAGAAGAGAAAGGGGAAAGAAGAAGGAAAAGAGGAAAAGGAAGGAAGAGAAAAGAAAAGAAAAAAACGTTATTTCATACAAAACTAGTGTTTTTTAGCTAAAATAAACAAATTTGTCCGAATATTTTTGCGCGCACGCTACGCGCGCGTTAAATATTTTTCAAGGCAGTACAAAAATCGGGAAGCCTCTTGAGTCTTCGCCAGGGAACGCGTATAGATTCAATCGAACACGTGAATTTGATGCTACCGGGTAACATAAGAGGACAATATTCGAAAAAACGAATAGCTCGCTGTGCCTGTATAAAAATATAGCCATCGAATAGCGTATAGCGAATACCGTATACCGTATACTTCTATGTGATCGCAGCGGTAAACCAATTTTGACTAGAAATAAGCGTGACACATGTTACCATCTTAGTACTTTTTATTACTTACACTACTATTTGTCATCTTTCTTTTGGGTTGTGTTCTCCTCATGATGAACCTCCTGATTGAATTCCACGCTTGAATTCTTCGAATTGAGATTTTATGAAATCTTCCAGATGCGTCAAATGCCGGGCCAGTTGATATTCCATGGTTTCATGTACCATTTCTCTCAGATTATCAGTAAGTGTCTCGTCTGCCTTAAACATCATGTCAGGGGTTGCAGGCGATTGGTGTATCTAAATAAATAAACAATATCAACCACTTGAGATCGTGTTTTAAGCTACGGTCACAATGATCGTATGATAAAAAGACTCGTACGACTCCTTTAAGAATGAGGCTCGTAACGTTCGCACGGCGCTCACAAGAATAGGTATATGTTTTTTACAAATATCTGACAAATTTTAATTTTTATGAAATTTCTTTTCTGGGCAATGTTAAAAGATGAATTTCCACTTGACGAAAATGAGTTTTGTTTTTAAAACAGATGATAATGACAATAATCGTACGAGCGGCTTACGAGCGGTGTTTATTACGGGGGTACATCTATAGTAATTTTTTTAAGCCAGGGAACCTCATTAAAAGTTATGGGCCTTTCCATTCATGATAAGAGGTAAAAGGATTAGCATTCATACAACCAATAGACTTGAGGTGCTGAGAAAGGTCATACAGTAAAAATATTATCGTATTCGTTATCTGATTGGAAGCAAACACTTTAACTTGTTTGTTAGCATTTGATCGCTACTTCAAACACATTTCCGAATTGTTCCTGCCCTGATTATGAATTTGATTATACTTATGAAATTACATTACCTCGATGAACCATTCTTTAAAACATTGAAATGTCAAATCTTATTGTACAGTTATATTTTTGTGATGATGAAATAGTTAAAGAAGAGCACACATAACACATTGAAATTTTCGTTTGGCCCATTGGATCACGTTACATTGATCCATATATCAATTCTTTCAAATCCTCCGAACCATATAAAAAACGTTCATGCTCATTACTCTGTTAACATCTTGAACAGATAATATACCAATGATCCTTGCCGTACAAGTAGTCAAGTTAGTTGCCCCACAGTAAAAACATAGGCCTATAAATCAAACTTAACATTAACTGAAAATGCATGCAGGGATTGTACTTATTGATGAGAGGATCATTGTCCTTATCTAATCAAAAATATGCCCTCCCTGTGTCATTATGCAAGAAGTGCCCCGACTTTTAAAAAGAATACTATAATAGGACCACGCAACACCCTCACTGCTCGCTTTACCCACTGCTCGTGGTCCTTTTAAACGGACTAAACACTGCTCGTAAGCTGATCGTACGATTATTGTAACTAAGCTCTTAGGTGCTGGGGAAATATTAGGCCACAACTTTTTGCGGCCATCATTGTGGCATTGTAATGAGCTAGTTTTACAATAACCAATAACCAGAAGTCCGGGTCTATTATTAGATTTTTAAAAATTCTCCAATTGCGGTAGTATTGGATACATAAAAGGGTGTTTAAAATCTTTTAGACGGATTTTTAAAACACTAAGCAACCATTTGACAATTTCGCTAAATTTATTGAAAACATAAGTTCAAGAATCCAAATTTCATATTAGATATAAGTAAAATAAAATTACTGACAATGTGTGTAATATTTGGTCTGAAAATAAAATACTCTATCTGTTTTATTTAACATTTCTTAATTATGGTCTACGATTATTTATGCAGTGTAACATAATAAATCATATTAGGCCTATAGGGAAAATAAGACCAGCGCAAATGTACCAAGCGTAATAATGTAGCAGAAAGTTGTCAAATGGTTGCTTAGTTCAAAATTGAAGAACTTGTAAATATAACTTTTAAAAATGGAAATGTTTACACATTTTCGGGCAAAAAGAGAAAAATTGCAAAATTGAGACTACTACGATGGACAGAACATTTATTCAAACCTTCAGAGGCCATAATAAAAAATAAGCCGGTGTAATGAAATGTCCGAGTGACATTTCAATTGTCAATTAAATTCAATTTAAGAAGTGTTTCTAGGTATTTGAAGCACTTTTATTGACAAATTTAAGGACCCATTGTCAATAAACCAACCATACTTTATTAGTTTGATAAAAAACACATTTGATACCCTATGTGAGACTAACAGAGTAGCAGGTCGATTTTGATGCCCTATATTGTAAGTCTCAAAATATATTGTAAGTCTCACGTGTCCAGATCTCACCTTTTTGGTAGCGCGGGTGGTTACCCGGTCAAAATACCCAGTTATCCCCTGGGTTTATTAGCCACAACGTTTCGACTGAGAGCTTTTATCAAGTGAAAGATTTAATCAAAACTTATGAAAATATACAAATGCATTAATTACTTAACAGAGTATATACAATCTGTGGTAATAAATATTTGAGAAGAATTAGAACTAGTACTGAACTGTCCCTGAAGTGACAGAGACCCTGCCAATTGCAATTTTTATGTGTGGAATGAATATGTCACTTTGTACTTGGAAATTAGAAAATTAGACCTTTGATTTTGACCTTTGACAAATTTCAGGTCAATCGGAGCATTTTGGTTATTTGACCTTTAACCTTTGACCCCTTTTGACCCCCTTAACACCCTTTAATGACCTTGGATGATTTTAAAAAGGTGTTAATGTTGCTCAGGATGTCTTAAAGTATATCCATATCAAATTTCAGGTCAATCGGAGCATTTTGGTAATTTGACCTTTGACCCCTCTTGACCCCCTTAACACCCCTTTAATGACCTCGGATGATTTTTAAAATGTGTTCATGTTGTTTAGGATGCTGTATAGTACTTGCATACCATTTTTCAAGTCAATCGGAGCATTTTGACCCCTGTGACCCCAAATGACCCGAGGTATTTTGTTCATCCGATAACTTTTGTGGACAATGTCAAGAGGTTTAATGTACCAAAATTTCATGAACATACCATGTAATGTACGTGAGTTGAAACTTTTTTCGTGAAAATCAAGTTTTTGACCCCGTGACCCCTGCGTGACCTTTGAGGGGTCAGGGTCAGGTGACATAAATGGGAGGTGACCCTGGTCCCTTCACCCAAGTTTGATATAAAATTGGATGGATTGAGCATGATACAAAAAGATATTGGTCGAGCTATGAGTTTAACGAAGTATCGTGCGAGACGCGCAGCGTCGAGCTCGATATTTCTAAAACTCATAGCGAGACCAATATCTTTGAGTATCATGCGAAAAAATCCATCCAATTTTATCATTATTATGTTCAAAATCTAATATTTTGTATCCTGTCCGATATCCCTGTCCGATTTTTTTGGAAATCGGACATAAGTATGCCAGAGTTATGAGACATCAAAGTGTTGCCAGAAGAAGAAAGAAGAAAGAAACATGTGAGATAAAGAACCCTGCCAAAGTCTTTGGCAGGGTAAAGAGTGGTCATTTTCTAATAACTGTTGGAGCCCCGACAATAATTACAGCACAGTATCCAATGGTAATTTTGAAAATGTTAGAAAAGATGTAAGGTTTATATCACATGATAATCATGATTGCTCCTTTAAGCGGTCTATTTGAAACAGAAAAAAGTATTTTATTACAAAGGATGAGAATCGGATGCAAGGGATCGATTCGACGCAGGGTATAAAAAAATGAAGGAGATGCAAAAGAAATGTTCAAAAAAGGATGGAGTTGGAAATATCCACAAGTAATAATGGGTTTATTGAAACAGCCTTGCTAAAAGTCAAGAATGATTTCCTTACTAAGTTGAATAAAGGTAAAGCGGTTATTTTGGTTTTACTTGACCTTTCGGCTGCATTCGATACAATAGACCATAAAATTCTTGTTGATCGAATGCAGCATGAATATGGAGTTACGGGTTCTGCCATAAATTTATTCCATAGTTACTTGCAGGACCGGAAAACTAGAGTTTGTGTTTTGGGCTACTATTCTAATATCACGTTCTCAAATATGGTGTTTCTCAGGGTTCGGTTGCTGGTCCGCCAATTTTCACTGCTTATGCTCAACCAGTTACAAGTATCATCAAGCGCTTTGGAGTCTCTTACCACATTTATGCTGATGATACACAATTGTATACTAGCTTTGATACTAAATCTGAGCAGGATACAGCTGCTGCAAAGGCTAGTCTTTCTGATTGCATTATGGAGATAAGATCTTGGATGCTTAAAAACAAGCTCAGGCTTAATGATGCAAAGACATAACTTTTCGTTGTTTCATCGCCTTGGTATGCAGCAGCTGTATCCAATTTAAGTCTGACGATTGGTGAATCAGTAATCAAACCCTCTCGTTCTGTTAAAAATCTTGGCATTTTCTTTGATAATTATCTCACAATGAAAGATCAGTGCATTATGCAAAAGTATTGATTTTCATTTACGTAATATTAGCAGAATTCGTGATTACATTTATCAGACAACTTGTGCACATGCAGTAAGATCTCTCGTCCTTTCTAGGCTCGACTATGGCAATTCGCTGCTTGCTGGCTTGTCATCCACTGAAATCAACCGGTTGCAGAAACTCCAAAACCGTGCTGCTCGGCTAATCCACCGTGTTCCGCGACGTGCATCCGCTGCTCCTCTTTTGCGTGAGTAACACTGGTTGCCAGTCGAGCAAAGAATAGCGTTCAAGGTCTTATTGCATGTGTACAATTGTTTCTATGAATCATCTCCCTTGTACCTTCAAGATCTTATTTCCTGTTACATTTCTAGTCGTCAAGGGTTGAGGTCGAGTAAAGACCAATCTCGCCTTGCAATTCCACTAAACTAAACGGAGTGCTGGTGACAAAAGTTTTTGTGTTATTGGGCCACGGCTTTGGAACAATGATCTTCCTCTTAGTTTGCGTTCTGCACCCAATGTGAAAGCTTTTAAAAAAGTTTTAAAAACCTATCTTATTCCAAAAGTGTAGGTATTTTATTCATGCATATTCCCCCTGGTGATTTTATGCTCATTCATGTGGTTTTTATTAAGTGTTTTTAAGATTTTTAATTATCTTGCTCGGAATGTATGTACATATGTATTTCTTTATGTTTTTGTAAATCTGTATTTTCAACTTGTAAAGTGCTTTGATCTATTTTGGAAAGGCGCTCAATAAATCCATATACTATTATTATTACTGACGTCCATGCTGCTGGTGCTTGTCTAGCATTCCAAATTGAATATAAATGCTAAACAAACTCAACGTCATAAGTTCTTATCCATGATTTCTACGTGCTTGCAAATAAATTATCGTTTTTTTATGATACATTTTGGCGCATCAACCAAGTCTCATCGATTTGGAGTCGAAATGAATCAAATTCGGCATTAAGCGACACAGATTTGCAAAGAACAGCAGATTTTAAAAAATCATCTTTGAATCCAATTCTTGCTAAAGAGGACCCTTATGGAAAGCAGTGCTGGACCACTAATAAGGCTACCCTCTTTAAAGATGTCAATAAATAAAATAAATAAAGCACTAGTAATATAAGACTTACATGTATAAAGATAAAGAGTGGCAATTGGAGTGCCAAAGTGGTTCAAAATAATAATGATTTATCATTCCATTTCAAATAGGCCGCAATCATGATTATGATGTGATATAAAACTCTTTTCTAGCATTTTAAAAATCAACATTGGATACTGTGATGTAATTATTGTCTACCAATTTCTGATCTCACATAGGGTCACCTTCCTAACCTGCTGACTAGGTTGGTAACCAGTCCGGTCCAAGTGCCCATTTAGGAAAGGTTGTCTGATACAGCAGCACCTTTCCCAATCTGACAAGCATTATACCCAGAATACACTGCGAAGCCAATTGTATTTTTAAATATCTCAGCTGTGAACCAAACGTCTCATTTGTTGACTTTGATTTTTGGTACCCTGCAGCATGGTCATATTAGGAAGATTTACCAGAGCTCATATTCATGAAATACCGCTAACTCTAGTTTTATTGTACACCTATCGAAATTTGACAGTTTAGCAGCCAACTACAGTCAGGCAACAGGGCCTATGCGAACGAGCTTTTAATGAGCAATTTAATTATCATTTCCCGGACATATCCCGGGTGAATATCAGGTAACTTGGTCGCTAGATTTTTGTTTCTCGACGTGACCTAGTTCGGACTTCGAACCGCTATTATCACAAGGGGGTTAATGCAAATAGAAAATGAAAATGTGGATGGAAATATTTAGAGTTTTTACAATAAGATAAGTCTAGTTTTGACAGTGGAGAATAAACAAAAATCATCGCATTATATTTTTTTAGATGCCAATTTTAAGCTCTTAAAATCATGAGGTCAAATCTGATTACCTGTAGCGTGTTTTACAAAATTGTATGTAAAATGGCTTATACAAATTGCAACATGAGATATCAGACATCATATATATGAAATTTGAAAAATATATGTTTCCTGTAAGACATTTTAAACAGTAGATAAATCAATGTGAAAATTCAGTACAATTAAACAATCGAAAGGGATATGATGTCGGTCAACACATTATCCCGGTATACACACCGAACATCGTATACGAAAATGATTTTATCATGTTTATCTAATGCAATTCTTTTTGTAAAAATAGTTGGACCAAGTGTACTTTAGGTCCCATCCAGAATTTTAGGGTTAGGGTTTAGGGTTAGTGTTAGGGTTAGGTTTAATTTAGGGTTATGGTTAGGGTTAGGGTTAGGGTGTAGGGTGTAGGATTAGGGTTAGGGTTAGTTTTAGGGTTAGGGTTAGGGTTTAGGTTTAGGGTTAGGGTATAGTTTTTGATGGGACCTAAAGTATACCTTTCCAAATAGTTTATTGAAGGAATATCTAAAATCTAATATGATGGAAAAAATATTACTTTGTTTTCAAATAAAAAAAGAGAGAGAAAAAAGAAGGCGCCGATGGGATTCGAAACCGGGGCCTCTCGCATCAAAAGCAAACACCATATCCAGTAGGCCATCCAGATCACGCTGACATGGATAGGGTGTTTTAACTATATGTGCGTAATAAAACACAAATGCAGCGTAATTAATCACTTCCGGGTCATATTTTGGTTTGAGATTCTAGTTTACAGGCTTTTTAAATTAGGGTATCCGATCTCATGAATATTCACACGCATGTAAAAAACGACATTTCCTGTAATTTTTCATGCATAAATAAAAAATAAAATAAACAGTATTTCAGCGAGCTGAATTCTGGCTGACTAGAGATAGCGGTGTTTCGTGAATATGGGCTCGGCCTGTAGGTTGGTATTTAATATAATGGGCTTTTATTTTACAGGCTAATTTTTCTTTTCATATGGTAGTATGTTGTTACCTATGACAATGCAAATTCATGGGGAAAATTTAGGTCACCTAATTTGCATAAAAAACGCAGCCATCTTGGATTTTAGGGTATATTTTAACAGTATTTTTCAATACCGAAATTTATTTCTGTAAGGTATTTTTCTAATTGGTACTTAAGGGTCTATAAAAATGCGTAACAGAGCCCTTTTTTGAGATTTCTGGATAAAAAGGGTATAATTTTGGGTAAATTTGTCATAAATCATGTTTGTTTATGTTTTTTTAATGCGACTTTTTTTTTACATTTTCTCAAAAGGTAAATACAAATTCATTAAAAGGGCTCTGGTACGCACTGTAGCACATCAAGCAGTAAATTCTGTCCTAATTTGGTGGCTATAGCATGCATCGTTTTCAATAGGAAGCCCTAAACTGAAGAAAATCAACGCATCCAGAAAGATACCGATAAAGTCTAGAAACACTTTGTTGATATAATTATATAAATCAGAGGCCATTTAATTATCCTAACATAAAACAGAAGAAACTACTTGAATTATCAAAGTATTTGGTGAAAAAACTTCAATCAGAGGTCACTCTGTTTTCAAATTATGAATTTTTGAAGCAAAAAATAATTTGATAACGCTGGTTAAAAAGACAATAAAATACATAACAAATATCACCGGATGAAAAAACAATAAAAAAGAAAAGAAATTATTTTTCCGCAACAGAAAAAATGCCATAACTTTATAACCGAAGCTCCGATTTTGGTGCAACAAAGCCAATTTAAAAGTCTAATGGACCATCTAAAACTGCCTTCTACATGAATATTTTTAAAGCCTAAATGGTAGTATTTAACTTATTCAAGGTAGTGCATTACCTTTGAATGATAACCGTTTTTAACCGTTTTCTAAATTCAAATTTAAACGTGAAAAACAAATAGTTTGGTACAAGTGGTACATTGCATTTCATGCTTGTCAGATGGGAAAAGGCGCCGTATTAGGCAACCTTTCCTAAATGACCAGTTGGACCAGACTGGTTACCCGCAAACAAATATTTTGTATTGTTACGAATGTCAATGAGTTATTGATCCTCATGAGATTTTGTGAAGACGGCATTTTCTGGGACAGTCACATGGTCTGAAATGTCCCTTTATAATTAATAAAAATTGCATGAAAATGGTAATCGGTCATTTGTAAATATAAAATTATGATGACAATCTGAAAAATAAAAAACCTTAGCACTTCATTTGATCAGAATCATGCATACAAAATTCAATTAAATATCATTCTAGAAACACCCAAAATGCCGTGTAAAATACCTACACAAATACGAATGAGAAAACAGGGCAGGCCGGATGCCTATAGACGATATCAGTGGGTGGGTTGGTCCGCTCACTCTGACGTAAAATCAAGGTCGTCTATGGTCGCGTGGATCATACTTTGTCCATTATCATTGTACACTCTCTTAAAATAACAAGTAGGTGTGAATTGCGGAAAAATACTTAGTAGCATTTGAAATTCTAAAATTTTATGTCTTGTAACATTTTTTTTGAGAGGTTTAAAATTGCAATTATTTAAAGTGATCGTGTAGTTGTAAATAACAAGTATAATGCATGTTCTATGTTTGTTTTCATGTAACTATTTATGTATAAAATACAATGCTTACTTTTAATATGATTTAATGTTTCGTATTGTCATGTATTGCTCATGTCATAACTCACCTTCATGCTATGCAATGTAAGCTGAAGTATGCATATGGTATTATACCTATGGTGTAATAAGTGCAATTACCTCAAAATATTTCTTCAAAATATTTCATTTTATTATGTTAATTAGGCCTATGGGTTTCATGATATGAGTTTAAATTTCTTCGTTGTTTTATCATCTTGTTCCAACATATGTTCAGTTCAAATTTGTATTTCTATGTTTCTTAACCCTCTTCTTACTAAGCCTTTTTCTGTAACACGTCTTCCTGAGGGGGAGGTGGGGGGGGCGGTCACCACTCCCCTGTGATTTTGAACTTGGAACCACCAAAAATTATATTGTTTGATACTATTATATAGGGTAGGGTCTCCTCTTTCTATTGATACAAAGAAAATGAAAATCGGTCGAGCGTTACTTAATTATGACGTCACAAAGTTTATCCGTACAGAAAAAAATCGACTTTTGGCAAAATGACCACTTTTTCAAAAAGTCACTATAAAAGTTTTAAATGTTCCATTTTCGTTGGGTTTTTTTGCTAATAACTAAAGGAATTAAAACTTCTAAAATGTTCTGTAAGTTTCAAGTCAATTGCATGCAGATATTTTTCAAAATGGTGATTTAAAATTTTCCGAGGTGGCAAGCATCCTCCTACCCGCCAACTTTGACGGCCTACCATAACACCATCTTAGGTGGTACTCCCGATTTTTTTCGTCAAAATGACCGCAAAGAATGTAAAAACAATCACCCAAATGCTTGGGGTCGCTTTGTTTTGCGTTTTGGTGCAATTTGCGATCATCCCCCCCCCCCTTTGGAAGACGAGGGTTAATAAAAAATAATAAATGAATAAGAAAATATGACATACAATGTATAGAGGATAGTCACATCAGTGTCTAGCGCTGCTTTCTATGAAGATCCTCTGTCAGACCGGTGTAGCAGGAATGTAAGTCCACAGTTCTTATTGTCCGAGTTTTGCAGTAAAGTACAGGGTAACAATTCTCACGCAACATTAGTTTTACGCTTTACTCCGTTATGGTCTATGGTTAACGGACCACCATTTCAGGGGGACTATGATTCCTTTCACACCGGGTCAGATTTATTTGTCAGTTTTAGATGCAGGAGAAAAACTGAAGCTCCCAGAGCCTAAAACCTACATGTATTTGGTTTTCTACCTGACATTCTATGACGGCATGATATAAATAAAGCTAATGCCAAAATGTAAACTGTTTTTTAAAGAAAAGGCCTAAATGTAACAACATGGTTCTATTTTGAAAATAATACACTTCTTATAAGACAACTGGTCAAGAATTCGAATAAGCAAATGAGAGCTAGTATCCTGCTCACTCTGATCAATTTGTGATGACTCACACCAAATGGGGGGACTTTGAAGATGATATCACTTTTAAGTTTACAATTGTATCTATTGCAGCATTCTCTAAGCTTTAAAATGACATCTTATTTGTCGAAATTGATCAAGGCGATCAAATTTTATGACAAAAAGTCTGCTGAAAATTCATATCATTTTCTTTTTTTTTTGCTACTTAGTTTCACCCTTATCTTGAAAAGTGTTCTGTTGCAAAGTCCCCCTTTTCGGTGTGAGTCATCACATTTTGTAACCTCTCGCATTGACTAGAAAATCTGGCATTTGACATAAAAAAAAGTTCTGGTTTGAGTAGTTTACTGTATGTTTTTGAAGTGGAATATAGAACAAAAAGGCTATAGACATGACGAAATGATATAGGCCTAAACTTAATAAATTTACTATAAAGAAATATGAATTAAATATAGATATAAGTACCCAGTATAGAGAAAAGCTCATGATATGACAACAATGTAAACATGAAAACCCTATAAACTAAATATAAAACATGTATAAAGGTCAACTTGATGCAAACTTGATGTGTATGACGATGATGAATTTATCAACATGATAAGTTGATAAAGCGAAATTCAAAACGTGGGCCTATGTTTAGATATACTGGAATTTATAATATGACAACATAATAATAAGACAACATTGTAAACATGTTAAACTTTTTAACTAGATAAAACCATGTATATACGGTAGATGATATAGAGCAGCATTGTGCAAGCTTTATGATGATTGTCAACATTATAAGCTAATAAAGATAATAATAAAAATAGTAAAGATTTGATACGTAGGCTTACGTGAAGATATGCAGAGATTAGAATTATGTCAAATTCAAACAAGAAATTCATAGTGTTTAAACTATAGGCCCATTTTCCGATAAAACGTGCACTTTGGTCAGAGAAATGTTGAAATTTCGACTACTAATAACTCAATAATAATGAAAAACATACAAAATCATAAACTCTTATGGTTTCTGAAGAAGAAAAGTGCATGGGAGATGTTTAAAAATACCTGATTTTTTTAACCATTGTATTCCCTATTCCTAAATTACGTATCTGTCGCTACATATCTGTTGGAATCTTTTTTTTTTTTTTAAATTCATTATTGAGAAAATTTGTTTTCTTACAAATTTGATTTTTACACTAAATTAGGAGCTCTACATATACTACACTGTGGTGAAGTATTTTCGCTCATAGTGTACCGCGTTTTGCAAGAAGACAGCAGAATGTGCGTTACGTATCTGTTGCGACGTGACAGTCACATAGTGGTTTTTTGATATTAATATCCTTGTAAATCATTACTGTAAATATATAATTCT
>JXSR01S075475.1:317210-328995 GCA_000969725.1 Ophiothrix spiculata | reverse complement strand
GGACTAAATGGTAATGGACCAAATGGAAATCAAATTATTATTGGACCAAGTGGTCATTGGACTAAATGATAATCAAAATTTTATTGGACCAAGTGATGTTGGACTAAATGGGTTGTGGACCATCTGGCCATTGGACTAACAAGTAATTGGACTAAGTGAAAGTGGACCTTTTGGGTTTTGGACAAACAGGCAATTGGACTAATAGGTTATTGGACCTAGTGGGTTTGGACCAAATGACATTGGACTAAGTGGTATTGGACTAAATGGGTTTGGACTAAGTGGCGACAAACCTGGTAAAACATGTTACACCATTACACCATAGCAACAAATTTTACACTATGAACAAAAATAAAATGAAAATTTTCATTCCAAATGAAATTTAACATAGTGGTGAAAATTTAACACCATGAGAAAAATTCTGAATGAAAATGACTACAAAAATGACAAAGTGGCTATAGCCCTTAACTCACCCTCTATGAGTGACAGCTTAGATGCCGGCTATCTCATACGTTTAAAACAGTGGCCAAAATGTGAACTGATTCCCGTATTTACATTTGCTTTTAATAGAAAGGTTCACAGCCCTCCCACCATAATAGAAATGTGTTGTGCTAAACAAACAGTTGGAAATTCAAGGGATTGTATCAGTAAAGTCATTGTGTATACATGACCTGCTACCACAAAATCCAAACAAAGTCGGGGAAAATCATTTTTCTGATTAATCCATATTGAAAAAGCTGACATTACAAAATTTAAAATGATATATCACTTGTTAACATTGCTCAACGTTTTGTCCATGAAAAGTTAATATTTCCCAAGAAAATTCATTTCTATTAATTTTGGGCAAGTGTATTAGGCTGTAACTCTGTAAGCGTTCTGGCGACTTTGTATGGGTTTCATGGAAACGGGTCACATTTATTTGCGCTTGCAAATTCTCTCTCACAGTAATTTCAGTTCACCATTCTGGTTTTTGCACTAAGCTTGTTGGCTGTTGAGTGGGTCTGGTACATTTGTACACTGCCGCTCGAAAGTATTTCTGCACAAAGCCTCAAAAGGCATTTATCTGATTTTCACTCTTTTTTGACAGAGTATATATTGTATTGAACTAACTAATCCGGGATCCTGTTCATTGCATTGAAAATATGGCATGTAATGCATATTACTACTTTTGTCTGAACATGAAAAAATTGAATTTATATACATTTCTGATCGTTTGTTTTAAAACTTACAACCTGAAAATAATCGATCCTGTTACAAGGTAATAATGATGAGTTATGAAAAATCAATTAGTTACATAGTAATGAGATTTGTACTTATGATGTATTTGTATATGGTCCACAAAATCAGCCATTTTTATGGCAATGGAAGATCAAATATTAAAAGAAACATTGATTTATTAACCTTTGATGATTCTAGATTCGCTTAATATGAAAAATTCGGTTTTTTGAACATTTTTAATTGTGCGGAAATACTTTAAAGCGGAAGTGTTTATAACATTTATGTTCACTTTTTTCATAGTTTACCGTGTGCTGGCCATCATGAATATGTCATAAATTACCATAGCTATTTTCATTTACAATATATTTTTTGCAGCCTTAGACTAAATCATGCACCAGCAATCAGCTAATAGATTGTCAACTGGATTGTAATGTTTCTCAACAGCTACCTGATGCAATTGGGTTGTGAAGTTTGCTACAGTGGAAACTCTGTATAATAAAGTTGTTTCAATCAATCAATGATACAAGTTCTTGCATAACATGCATATCCCATGAAGGAGTCTATTCGTACAGGGGACCAACAGCTTTACGTGATTTTCCGACCACGGAGCAACTAGAGTAAAGTTTCTTGCCCAAGGAGACAAAAACCGCCCGGCCCAGGGCTTGAACCCACAATCTCTGTATTACGAGACCTGTGCTCTTACAAATTATTTTATAACGAACGTTTCGTTTTGTGAGGGTTTTAAAAGCAATAAATAACAAAGAAAATTAGCTAAATTGGACAGGAAAAATAATTTTTTATGAGAAGTCTTTCTTATATCAGATTTTTTTGTAATGAGTTTCTACTGTATAATCAAATATAGAAGATTTGTAAAAAATTAGTGTAAAAAAAGTGGAGAGTTGACCAAAACAAGTGAAAATTTGGGGGTTACAATTATTTCACGCTTATTCGTACTCTTATTTGTTTAATGCAAAAATAAATTCACTTAGAAAAATGTTATGTATATAATGTGCACATTAAAGTTTTCATGTGGATGAAAATTGAAAGGTGCAGAATGAAGTGTGCGAAAATCACTGTACAATTAAATTTTCATGTGTACAGTGTATGTTGATTTTCCCTAAGCTCCATGTTTTGAAGGATCATGGTTGTGAGGATTGCGGGAACCAAGAAAAAAAGTTTTTAGG
This sequence comes from Ophiothrix spiculata, assembly GCA_000969725.1. Taxonomy (NCBI): domain Eukaryota; kingdom Metazoa; phylum Echinodermata; class Ophiuroidea; order Amphilepidida; family Ophiotrichidae; genus Ophiothrix; species Ophiothrix spiculata. Next base: position 326,596 of record JXSR01S075475.1, on the reverse strand, counting down.
CCGTATCCAATGCTTGTGCTACTATTGCCAGACTAGCACTCGCTTCACTATACACCATTCCTATAATTTACATACTCCCACTGTTGATGGGGTAAATCCACAGAATCAGACGGAGAATCGAAACTCAGAACGAGACCAAGTATGATAATACCCTACTTGGCTGGCCATCCTTCTGCGTTCCGATTCCCCGTCCGATTCTGTGGATTTACCCCATCAATGGCGTAAGTATGTCAATTATAAGAATGGTCCACCATTTCAAGAGACCAATGACCACCAAAGACTGGACGTTATACAGTGTGCAATTAAAATTCATAACGAAATGGCAACTATTGCATATACGACATTCTTGCACTCACATGACCACTTGTAGTGATGTACCTACACGAAGTCCTAGTGATTGTTTGTAAGGTTATCATTATTGTTTGCCTTCGTTGCAGATGATCATAAATGTTGTGGGTTCACTTCAGTTTTGAATCTGTGTACAATAAGCCCTTGATTGTAGCAAGTGATTTCTTACTCTTAGTAACTTTTTGATGCAAGAAAGATACATTGTGTAGTATGTAAATATTTGTCATTTATCAGTGATCTGCAGCTGTATTACAAGGCTCATCATCTGGTATTCTTATGCTAAAAAAATCGCTCCCATTGATTTGCTGGTCAGTTTCCAATCAGTATAGATTTTGGGGTCAAAGTATTTGGCATTAAGTGTCTTATTTCATTATAGTGTAGCATTTATTTAGCAGATTTTACTCTCCTTGTTTTTTGATAGCATTCACACAATGCACAGCTATGCACAAAAAGGAAGGGCCGTTCTACACTTTTTCGGTATTTGCCGATTCCCGATCCCATTTTCCAATAATCGGCTCAATCCAATCTTGATATGAATTTATCATAATCCAGGAGAGCAACCTTCAATCTTAATAGTGTAAAGCATTATAAAAAGGTTCAGAAATGTCTGTTGTAAAAAAATCACTTGCATGTATGATAGCACCAGCTACTGTCCAATTTATAAACTTGATTGTATGTAGCTAGCGCTATTGAGTGATTTTTATACAGCTGTAGTTCAGCTGAGATAAAATGGCTACCCTTGTGTGTATTGTAGGCCCACATTATTTCTACCACTTAGACTGCAAAAAATTTAAATTTTTATTAAATATGTAGTGGCTAGGAAGTTAAGCTGTTGTTGTGTACTGGATCAGTTGGTTGAATCGGCAGAGTTCCCTGATTTTGTCTGTCCTGATTCGTCACCGATACCATAATCGGGCCGATTTCAGATCGGTCTGATTGAATCGGCCAATCCTTAATGCAAAATACTGTTACATATTATGTTGTGTTTTAATTTGGTCACCTAGGACACAAACTTGTTTCCATTGAACAATTTGAACACTTCTTTCTATTTTATTTGCAATGAATACTTCTTTCTATTTGGTTATTGCAGACTGTCCTAGGAGGAGTTGACAAAGTAGACCTGGCAACATTTATAACGCAAGTATGGCCGAACATCCAGGAGAAATTCAAGTTTGCCCCTGTTGAGGTAAATTCTAACTTTATTTTATAGCCTAAATATGATTTCAGTAAATGTGTCTCTTTACCAAGTTTATCTGTGGTAAGAAACCACATTGTAGCCATTCAACAACTTTGTAAGGGCACATTTTAACTGGTTGTAATGACATGTTTTAGTCCTTGGACAATTTGTGACCTTCCACCATAAACTTCCAATAAAGTCAGCCGATGGTCAAATTTGTTTTATTGCAGATTTAAGAAGAACATCTCAGAATACATACGAGGGGGGTATCAAAAAGTTTTAAAGATCACCCAGAAGGAAAGGAGCTATGTCGATGAACTTTTGTCAGGATGGTTACTCGTCATTGTGTACATTATGGTGCAAAATGTTATCAATGGCACTTATACTTTCTAAACAGGTGTCGATAGATGTCAACAACCTTCCTCCACTAACCTGATAAACTGCATTGAAAAATCAAAGAAACGTGCTTGATTAAATCACTGCATATGAAGGATTTCAGCCTAGTAATTTTATGATGGCAAGCCAAAAATTTAAAAGTTTGATATCATAGTATAGAATAGGATTTCCTCTTTCCATTGATATCAAAACTATGGAAAAACAATGTGGATTTTTTGGCTAAAAGAGGACCTCTACAAAGTTGGTCTGTGTACAGTCAGTTTTAAGTGGGAGAAATGTGTTACTTTGCACAGTGACAATGGAAAGATGACTTAAAGGTCACATAAATAAATTATGTTCATGGCTGTATTTCTTCTGGGTGATCTTTAAAACTTTTTGATATCTCCTTGTAAAACCAAAAAAACTTGCATTTGAAGTTTTCATTTTATGCACATTTTCATATTGGTTTTTAATATTTTGGAGATGAAATGAAAGCTGATATTTTGCAAGGCGTTTTGCCAAGGAGGGCATGAAAAATTCATATCTGCAAAAATCACAACTCTGTTAGGATATATACGAGGGGATATTAAAAGGTTTTACTTTGAACTTCCTGTCCACAGATGGACTTTGTAGAGGCCCTCTTTTAGCCGAAAAAAGCCTCATTGTGTTTTGATAAAAATCAACATTTTCAGGTCAGCCATGCTTTATTACGACATTGTGATGTCATTTATTGACCGATTCTCATAATTTTGGTATCAATGGAAAGAGGAGATCCTAACCTATACTATGATATCAAAAATCTAAACTTTTAGGCAGGTTATTGTAGAATTACTTGGCTTGAAACCCTTCTAATGCAGGAAGTTATCACGCCACGTTTCGTTGATTTCTCCATACAATTTATCTGGTTAGCGAAGGCAGGTTGTTGACATCTATAGACATCTGTATAGAAAGTGTAAATGCCATTGATGTGATTTTTGCATGTACGCAAGGACCATTCTGAAAAAAGTTCATTGACAACGCTTCTTTCCTTCTGAGTGATCTTTAAAACTTTTTGATACCCCTCATATAACTTTACCATGTATATATTACTGTAGCTAAAAATAAAAAGTGCAGACTTTACTGGCGGTTTGACAGCTGGTCGTGTGTAAGCAAAATGTAGGGTTCAGAGCCGTATTGAATGTAAATGCATAATATGATGGAAGAGTGATGCACCCTGCATTTTTTCAAAGAATTGTGATGCCAACATCAGAAACTGTGTTGGATATTTTGCATTGGATTCTTTTAGGCAATTTTTTTTTTTATTTCTACCAAAAGACTTAGTCTAGCTCGACAGGATATTGCCACCATTTGAATGGTTGTCATAGTTGCCTGTTTAGTAAATAATCTGCATCCACTTTTTACAAGAGTTCAGTTTGATGCAAACATGATTAGGCCTAAAAAAATATGTTTGTTTGTCCTCCGCAACCCTAAAATTCAAAAAATTTGGGTCGGGTTTTTTAGTTGGTTTTTTTTTTTCAAACACCCAAAATATGAAAACTCAATATTTTTCGACGGAAAATGTTTAATTTAGCAGTATAAAGTCACATTTAGTAGTAAAAAATGCATATTTCCTCTAAATAATGAAATAATGACCCACGATCTTTGATTAAGCCCTGCATTGCTTGGTAATTGCGATAAAATCCTTGGAAAGATTTCATTCTTTAAAATATATGTGAAGAGAAAAAAAGGGGAAAAAAGATCGACCGACCGAAAATTTTTCCACTGGAGGGCAAACTAACAATTTATTTGTTTTGGCCTTAAGGTATCCCAAATCCTGGATATCTCTTACATAGGGCAGCTTCAAACTTAGCCAGTGGTTATCTGCTGGTTCTGGGCGGTTGGCTATTATATATTCCGGTTGAACCACCCAGAACCGGCAGGCAACCGCCCGTTGAGTTTTGAAGAGACCCGTTAGTAAGTTCAAAAGTACGCAAAGAGAGAACAAGGACCGTCTCATTTTTTGTTAGTGTTTGCATATCTTGCCGGTAGTATCCAGTCTCGCCCCAATGTTGTCTGCAACATGGGCACCGTGATTACTGTAAATTAGGTTATTTTCACGAGGGGTTTAATTTTCGCGAATCAGCATCTAACCGCGAATATAACACCCCACGAATATTTCTGCATCGTTTGTAAGTGCTGAGTTTTTAGTGCAATATTGCTTTGAATAGATTCATCAAGATTGGTAGATAACAATGTGTTAAAAAGTTCTATATCCTTATCGAATATGTTCACTCACCAGTGGACGTTTCGACAATGCCTGTTGTCTTTCTCAACGCTTATATGGAAGTGCTAATTCCAATGCCAGGTCTTTTGACATCCAGTTTCTTTGGAAACAAGAGGAGGGTCATTTTCTACTTTCACATTTTATGTGCTAATTCCAAAGAAACAGAATGTCAAAAGATCTGGCAACACCGTTGCTAGGAAACCATCAGTTATGATCGGAACTGGCACTTCCATTGAAGCGTTTAGAAAGACAACAGTGGCCGATTACAGTAAATTCACTAACATTTAGCGATGGTCGCTAACCCCGTTTTGATCGCTAAACTCCAAAAACGGTTGCTTACATCCGCTATTTAGCGATCATTTTTGGAGTTAGCGATCAAAACAGGGTTAGCGACCATCGCTAAATTTTAGTAAAATCGGCCCCAGGTTTTGTTGAAACGTTCATGGGTGAGTGAACAGAAAATTATTGTGTTCAATGTCATACTTCAGGGTTCACTCAGTGTGACACTTCACATACGAAAGTTTTCATACCATACCACTAACATTTCTGTGTTGATTGCCAATACATATTTTGATAATCTAGGAACCACCCACAGTCCCACCACCACCAACAGACACCCCACCCGCACCAGAAGACTCGCCCCCATTTGAAGAAGAAGACTACGACGAGGATGTGGACGGTGAGGACGATGACTATGATGAAGACTATGACGAGGATGATAGGGAATATCTACGCCAGGAAAGATTGAAACAAAGGAAGGAAAATGCTAAATCGGAAGGAGGGGAGAAAAAAGAAGATGAAATGCCACCATATGATGATCAAACACAAACACTTATAGATGGTATGTTAAATAAAAAATCAGGGAGGTATCCTGCACTATAAATCAGTGTATTTAATAAATACACTGATTTATAGTGCAGGATGCCTCCCTGATTTGTCATTGTATGCAGCCTCAACACTGTACCAATTGTCGTTGGCTAAATAAGCGTTATGCCTCCGTCATTTGTGGTTCCACACAGCCTTTGCACACTGTATAGATTGTCGCTGACAACTGTGGCCCAAATAAGCAATCTGCCTCCCTGATTTGTAAATCTGCATAGCCCCCAGCACACTGTAAAGATGGTCGCTGATCACTGTAGCTGTATTCCACTTTAAGCATTATACCAAATCCTGCAGGTACCTCCAGGGATTCTGAAACTTGATTAACCCACATTTGATGCACCGCAGACGTAAGCTTACGCAGACGGGATTGGCTCCCTACAGTTAGTTCTTTGTGTAAGGCAATTTCAAGCACACGATTATTTTGGAACGACAAACTACCGTCCATACTGTAATGGGCGGCTTTCAGATTGAGCTTACTTGACTGCGTAGTGCCCAAAAATCTGTTCCATTCATATTTTGTAGGATAATTTAAAGTTGCTCCGCAAAAAGTATTTTGAAAAAGCAGTATTTTGGAATGATATTTATGTTTCTTCTAAATAAAATGTAAAGTGCTTAATTTTTTGGAAATCGGTATAAAAGATTGCTTTTCCATGCGACTGTTAATAATCTTTCATTAAAAATTGTGGGTTTGAATCCACCGAGTGGCATATGTAGTGTCTTTGAGCAAGATTACTTACCTTTGTACTCCTCCCAACCAACTTGTCAAATGGGTACAGGCATTCTATCATTCTGGGAAAGTAACATGACTCACAGAGAAAAAGAGGTGTGGGGATCCTCTCACCTCAAATATAACAATAATAAGTCTTAAGCTGGCCCAATCGTTAGAAAAGACTCTAACCTTTGTGGACACATGCCATCTCTCTTTTGATTTTCCATTTTCCTCTTCAATCTACAGTTGCAGATCAAGCCAGGAAAGAATTTGACGATGCCTCAAATCGACTAACAGATGTGGAGAAATCAATAGAAGACATAGAGAAACAGCTAGGTGTAGACCTGGGCCCTGAGCAGGAATTCCAGGCTATACAGGGCCAGTGCTTTGATTTGAAAGATAGAGAGTAAGTGGGATGTGTTTTCATTTTGTCCACCTTCCCCCCTCCCTGGTTTGAAAATAGAAGGGGAACCTATAGTAGACATAGAGAAACAGCCGGGTGTAGATCTGGGCCCTGAGCAGGAATTCCAGGCTATACAGGGCCAGTGCTTTGATTTGAAAGATAGAGAATAAGTGGAATGTGTTTTCTTTTTATCCCCTTACCAATGTATCGAGATATATTAATTTTTTTTAAATATTAATATCGCTGATATTGTATTTCGAAAGGTTATCGATATATCAGTTTTGTCAATATTTTGAAAATAATATTGATATGTCAGGTGTGTGATATTTCAAGGGTGAATGATATATCGTACCCGTACATATATTTTGAATGTAACATCTATATATCGGGTGTATGATATCTACAATTCTAGCTAACTATGGAAACTATTAGTAACCCCTTACTTGTTCACAACATACGGGCAAATATCATCAGGCCGTATGGAATATGGCACCAGACCCTAGGTATTTCGAGTATATCAAAAGAACAAGCAGGGGACAACTAATTTATCCTTTTTAGTAATCTTGTTGGTAAACCTACCATCAAAAACAATAATAGTTGTAAAAGCCTTGAAAACAAAGCATTAAAAATCCTGCCGCGCACGTGGTTGGATATGAGCGTATTGATTTGCACGCTTACGCTGGCGTTGAGACCACTGCATAAACGCTGCATTACATACGCAATGCACTATTATTACGCAGCAGCTTAAACAACGCAAAATACATTATCAGTTCAATAGATAAATTAGCAGCATAGGTTTGTGTATGTGTCATGGAATTCGGGATATATTTCGGGCTTGGTATATCTTTATTTCTGAAAACCATTAAGGTTTTGTTTTAAATATGTTTGACCATGAGATTACAGAAATCATGTACACTAAAGATTAAAAGTAAGTATTAATCACTCTCTGAGCTCTTAAAATGTTATAATTTTGATGCAATTTTAATTAATTCGAAATGTACATGGTTAAGTTTGTACAATCGCCTGAGAGGTAAAGAATTCTACAACTGTGCCTAATAGTTGTTTTGGTATAATGTATATACACTGTATCAATAAATTTAAGCATCTTGATACCCTATGACATTATCTTGAGAAAAACCTGTAAATAGTTCTTTTGAAAAGACTATTTACGGGTTTTAAAAAGACTATTTACAGGTTTTGAAAGACTTTTTACAGGTTTTCTGTGTAATTTATAGCCGCTTCACTTTCACGCACGTACGTACGTACGTGCGCAACAAGCGTCGCGCGCAACAAACTTAGAGACGCAAGTCAATCAATGTGCGTATTAACCTATTGCTTGCATTCATTATTTTTATTATTATATTATTAAACGCATTTATATAGCGCTCTACAAAGAAACACAGCGCTTCACAAAATCATGAGAAAACAACACACATATAAAATACAAACAATGAACAAGCAAAAACAAAACCAGAAATATATATGCGAAAACCAAGTCATAACTGAGGCGGATATAAATGGGCCTTGAGCTTACGTTTGAAAACAGGCTCAGACACAGATTCTCTAAGATCCACTGGGAGACCGTTCCAAATCAAGGGAGCAGCAACAACGTAAGAATTGTCTCCGGCTTTTCTTTTCGACCGAGGAACAACAATCCTAGTGGTATCTTTAGAGGAGCGGAGCCTGGATCTGTTTTCAGTGACAATAATCGTATTATATAACTGAATAAGTTTCTGGAGATATCGAGGAGCACTGCTATGGATACATTTGAAAATGAGACAAGATATTTTATACAAAATTCTTTCTTTTACTGGGAGCCAATGAAGCATGGTTATCAGGGTGGCAGCAGACTGGTCCCGTCCACAAGCAAAAACCAAGCGCGCAGCCTTATTTTGAAGGCGTTGTAAACGATTGAGATCAACTTTGCTTGGGCCTAACAACAGAGAATTCGCATAATCAAGGCGGGATAGGACCAGTCCCCTGACAGCGTGATGGCATGCTTCCTAGGTGATAAAGTGACGAATACGCCAAAGATTACGGATGTGAAAATTAACCGTTCTACAAAGAGAATTAACATGCTCAGACATATCAAGTTGCTTATCAAGAAAAACCCCAAGGTTCTTGACAGAACTAGAAGGCCTTATGGAGACATCACCGATATTCAACACAACGTCAGATAATGATGGTAAAACACGAGGATTGGCCATGATTAAAAACTCCGTTTTGTCTTGATTAAGCTGAAGGTAATTGTCAGACATCCAATTACTAATATGTTCAATACACCTGGACAGTTTCTCAAGAACACGCTGACAATCTCCATCAACCTTAGGATCAAAAGCGGCGTATAATTGGAAATCATCAGCGTATTCATGAAAAGAAATGTCACAATTCCGAATGATATCAGCAACGGGGGTGGTATACATGGTGAAACCATGAGGTCTGATTATTGAACCTTGTGGTAACGAATATGTTAAAACCTTTTCAGCAGAAAACTCATTATTAACAACCACTTTAGTAGAACGATTACTGAGGTATGTCTGAAAGAAAGATAACACTTTATCACCAATACCAAAATGATTTTGTTAGTCTAGATAAGAATATGCTGTGATCAACCGTATCAAAAGCGGCTGACATGTCAAGCAGGACCATACAGACGGCTTTATTACAATCAAGGAACTGGAGAATATTGCTCTTCAACTTAATGAGGGCAGTCTCCGTACTGTGGTTACTTTTATAGGAAGACTGCAGTTCCTCTGAAAGATTGTTGCCGTCTACATGGTCCGTAACCTGGCATGACGCCGCTTTTTCAATCACCTTGGATAAAAATTTCATGTTTGCAACTGGTCTGTAACTCTTGAGTTGAGATGGATCTAAAGTGCTCTTCTCTTAAAGACTCTGGAAAAACACCAGATGCAAGAGAAGTATTAACTATCTGTGTGATGACAGGGAGCAGGGTATTTAAATTGTCTTTAACTAGCCATGTTGGAAAGGTATCAAGCAAGCATGACTTGCTTGGAAACCGTGTGATGATCTTCTCAACTTCAGCAGAAGTTAATAGCTTAAATTTGTTAAAATAACTACCACAGTAAGGATTATAAAAGTCAGAACAACCTGGTTTAGATTGATGTGACACGTGTCTACTTTAGCCCGAATTGTTTCAATCTTCTCCATGAAAAAATTTAAGAAACTATTGGCAAGATCTTCGTTAGAGTCACAGTCAGGAAGAACC
>JXSR01S075475.1:305905-316960 GCA_000969725.1 Ophiothrix spiculata | reverse complement strand
GGGCCCCTCAGTAAAATAGCTAAATTTTAGTCACTTAAGGCCCTTAGTTTTAACCAGAGATCTTCAAGTCAGTATATATTTGTATAATATCTTTGGTTGGAGGGTCAAAAAAGAAAAACCCGATTTATATATTGATAGACCGATAATTAATGGCTGATATAACGGTATCGGAAAATTCTTATTATCCAACATGCTTACCCTCTAGTTTGACCGGAAACCTATAATCTCAATGACCTCAAGTCTCTGATCCTCTCATTGAACGTCATGTAAAAATCATGTTCACTGAGTGATAAATTCATTACCCCCTGTTTGTTGTCATACAATACAAAAAAATAATTCTTTGGGTTCTTAACACACTTGACTTTCAGCCTCGTGTAATACAAACTCAAACCATTAATATTTTCTTTTATCATTCAGTAGATATATATACTGTAATTTCATTGGTCAATTGTAATTTTCAAGCCATGAAAGATATTTTCATATTACTCTGTTAAATTTGCCAGAAGGGTTATACGCACAGCTCTGTTACAATAATTAATTTGCGCGCACCGGTAAATAACTACGCAATACGAACTATGCGTATGTTGTGTTGTCTGTTTAAGAGACGGATCAAAATACCGGTGGCCCAGCGAAATCAGAAATTTACTACAGTTGAAAATGGAGTTGATTGTCAACAAACAAGTAGCTCGAGACACCGGGCGTTAATCTGTTAAATTTGCCAGAAGGGTAATATGAAATTTTCGTATTGCACAGCTCTGTTACAATAATTAATTTACGCACACCGGTAACTAAATAACTACGCAATACGAACTATGCATATGTTGTGTTGCCTGTGTAAGAGACGGATCAAAATACCGGTGCTCAAGCGAAATTGGAAATTTACTACAGTTGAAAATGGAGTTGATTGTCAACAAACAAGTAGCTCGAGATACCGGGCGATTTGATCTGTATTCTCATGAAGAAAGAAGCAGGAATCTTTTCAAATAAATACCAAAGTTAACGCTCTAAGGAGAAAGCAATCAATGTGTTTCTTGAATATTTGCATGAACTGTGACGATGGCCAAGCCTAATTTCAGTATCATTGAACTTGTCACTCAGCTAGAAGGAGTTTCAGTGCCATAAACATCAAGTGGGCTTAATCTACTCATGTGTACTGAATGCATGATAAATTTGTTATCCCCTGTTTGTTCTTATGCAAATATTAATGGTTTGGCTCGTATCACAGCCTGGTGTGATACGAATCCAAACCATTACGAATCCACACCATTAATATTTTCTCGTATTGCATGAACAAATGGGATAACTAATAGTATTGCATGAACAAGCTGATTCGCTAAAGCTGACCACGCTAAACGGTTCCAGGTGTAAATGCATGAAAGTCTTCAATGCAATAGCTGCAATTTGTCATAAATTTGCATGACACACTACATTCAGTTTTGAAACAGGGTCTCTAGAAAAGGTTGTTACTTGAAGAAAAAATTCCAAGAGCTACTGATATTAGGAGTTGAATTTTAATGGTATTTTTCAAGTTCTAGTAACTGACAAGCATAACAAATAGCAGCCATTGTAGATATGACTTTCTTGCATTCACATGACAGATTTTTTCTGTTCTGTTGACCATATATATTCATGGTGTTTTCTCTTTATATAAATTATGTCCTTTTGATAAAACAGCACAAATGAAAAGTGGTGCAGAAACATTACTAGGGTGAGTATAAAGGTCACAGATGGAAGGGATGATCAGTAAGTTTCGTGGCCTGAGCTGGGACTAATAATACTAAAATTTTAGTATTTAAGGCCTTTATGTGTTTGTTTGCCCTCCGCGACCGACCCAAAAAATGCCAAAAATTAGGGTCGCGATTTTAGGGTTTTTTTTTTTCAAAACATGTAAAATATGAAAACTCAATATTTTCAATGGAAAACATAAAATTTAGCAGTATAAAGTCACATTTAGTAGTATAAAATGCATATTTCCTCTAAATAATGACCAACAATATTTGATTAAGCCTTCCATTGCTTGGCATTTGCGATAAAATCCATGTAATGACATCACTCTTTAAAATATATGTGATGAGTAAAAAAAAAAGAAAGAAAAAAGATCAACCGACCGACCGACCGACCTAAAATTTCAATTTTTCCACTGGAGGGCAAACAAACAATTTTTTTTTTGTGGCCTAATATTAGTCCCAGGCCTGAGGTAGAAGGAGATGAGCTATGCAATTTCTATTAATATGACATGTAATTTAACTTGATTGATGAATATTTAGAAAGTTTCAAGCAAATATCTGGTTTAATTTATTTTACAGGGAGATTCCAAAGTAACGAAAAAATTGAATAAATTTCACTTTTAAATGGCCACAGAACCTAGCGTTAACACTATATCCACAATTTTGTTGTTGATAATGGTGCTCACTGATGTTGAGCATATTTTTATCACGCTCAGGTGGCTAAAGCCACCCTCGCGCAATAAAAATATGCAGACGCATGGATGCATCATTGTTGATTCGCGATGAACTACTTTGTGGCGTGTTTGAATACCTTAATAAACCACATTCACTGAATAAGAATCTATTGCCTTACATATATAAGGCCAAAAAAAAATTGTTGTGTTGCCCTCCGCCGGCCTGGTCGAAATTGTGGAAAATCCCGACCCGCTTTTTTTTTCCTTTTTTTTTTCACCAAAATTCTATTTTGCGTGATTTCCAGTCGCGAAAATGTTCCAAAATGTGTATATTGGCGAAGTTTAAGAGAAGAAAAACCTTTTTAGCAAACAACCATGTATCCCACACTGTTTACAATGGCATCTGTAATGATTATTAAAAAAAAAAAAAAAAAAAAAAACTTTGGGCCTGTGAGGGCAACACAACTTTTTTTTTTGGCCTAACCTTGTTGCTCTCAACCCTTGTTATATCTTTGTAAGCTCATGTAGTCTATTGGAAAGGCGCATGACTCACAATCAGTGGGTCGCGAGTTCGAACCCGGCTGCGGCCAACGCCTTGTTGACCTGAGTTATATTGGGGAGTTGTTATATTACAATCTAAGTGCAAAGTGCAGTTGCACAATTGCTGAGTTGCACCGCTTTGAAACGAACTGATTGTGACGATTTCCTGACAGCAATGTCATAATAGGCAGCTGGGCTCCAAGAATTTGGCCCAAATAGAAGCGCTTTATAAAAGCCACATATTATTATTATTAAATATTAAAGTCTAACATTTATCAATTGTTTATTTTTGGCAGGAAATGGGACAACTGGGATGGTCCAGATGATAACAAATATTCTAAGATGAAATATACAAAAGGTAGAAATTGTTGGAATGGCCCTGATAGGTCAACAATGGTAAGTATGTACAGATGATAACAAAAAAAGGTATCAATGGTTTAAAATTGTTGAAAGTGTTCTCCATGTGCTTGAGAGACTTTTTCTTTTTTGCTTGTCAGTTTTTAAAACCTATGTCAAAAATATTTGGGTGTACTTTTTTTTTGAATGATTATGCCTCTTCACTCAAAAAATCTTACGCACACCATTGATTATGGTGACATTTAGAAAGGAAAAGACAAAAGTGTGCAGATCAGTTTGGAAAAGGTTGTAATTACTTTACGGTGTATGAATTCCTTTACAGTACCATATTCTAATATTTTAATAATGAAATTGTAAATTCGTATCTGTCAAAAAATTTCTGTTTTTTTTAAAAATGTGTAAACAATTTTGGCAGAGAGAATTTAAAATTTCATAGCTATATTTGTAGAATAGGACCCATTCAATATGAAAATGCTTTAAAATGTTCTCCGATTTTCACAGGTTGCTCCAAAACTTTATTCGAAATTAAGAGTGAATGAATTCCTTTACGGTACAGTAAAGGAATTCATACACTGCTTCAGTTCAAATGTTCTGTCAGTGCATAACAATGCATTTTGTAAAATATTTTGTTAACCCATTACTTATTCTATTCAACAGAGGCAATAAGTTGAAATAATCCCCACTTTAGAAATTGCAATCCGTAACAATCCTTTTGTGTTTACACAAGAAAAAGCACAATTAAGACGCCTAGTGATTTTTGCTTTCGTTGAACACAATAGCCTCTCCTATACTTTGATTAACAGGCCTCTTTTGTGCAGTAAAATTAAATCGATACTTCTTTTGTCATTTACGATTTAGTTTACGTATTCCTTTGTCCTTTAATGAGATAACTTATGACAAACTTGAACAGGCATACTGTAAAGATATTACGATCATTCCCGAACTGAAATACAACCTTAATTGTTTAGAAAATTTACAGTAAACACACATTGCTAACTATTGATTAAATTCAACTTTTTCAGAACAACTTATTGCACCATTATGCAGAAGCATTGTACTTTCTCTGAACTACAAATATATTATAATTTGTAGGCCTAGTCATTTGCCAAAGCTACATACAACTAAGCGACAACACGATTGGTCAAACACTAGGACAATATCAACAAAAAATACTGGTTTGAGGCTGCATTAACAAACAATTGGGCACTATGGATATTTGTTTTTGTATTGTGTGAAAACCAAACTTTCTAGTAGAGAAAATAGGGTATTTCATTTATTATTGGAATCATTAAATTTCATACAAATCAAATCTTGTCGACAACAAATTGATTTCAAGATCTTGGTGTTAACATACAAATGTCTCAATGGACAAGCTCCTGGCTATTTGTCAAACATGATTCAAATTCAGACTGATCGCAGACCTCTTCGTTCCACTTCTACAACTTGCCTTTTTGAACCAAGGACTTCTCATGTCACTTTCGTCGCACGTTCCTTCTCAAGTTATGCTCCTCACATCTGGAATCAACTCCCTGTTAACATCCGCAATGCAAACTCTATCTTCATTTTCAGAAGACTGTTAAAATTCAACTTTTTGATGTAGCGTATGGACAGTAGTTTTCCTTTTGCCTTAGATTGGCGCCTTTGAATATTGTTTTGATTTATGCGCCTTATAAATGTCATTGATTGATTGATTGATTGATTGATTGATTGATTGATTGATACAAGCAACTAACATTGTGTCTCCTTTTGCCTTTATCGTTGCAGGTTTTAGTCAGATGCGGTGTAGAGAATAGACTTCTGACAGCTTCAGAGCCAGAGAAATGCACTTATCAATTTGAATTTGAAACGCCAGCCTTGTGCCTAACTAAAACAGACCCTAATACAAATGCACATGAGCACACAGAACTATAACATAGGCTTATGTGTAGGATGAAATTGCTTTTCTTTTTTCTTACCTTTTTTCAACTTGAACCGCACATTGTTACAGGTTTTCCCAAACTGTGGATTGTAACCTTTGTAGAGGTCGCTGCTATTTTCAAAGGGGGTAACCTTTGTAGAGGTCGCAGCTATTTTCAAAAGGGGTAATGGGACATATCAGAATATGTTTAAATATTGATAACATTGAATACTAGAATGCAATAATGACCCAAGTCCACTTTTTCTTAATAATAAGATACATTAAAGCCCTTCTTAATGATAGAGCTACTTTGATTGTCAAATGCTGATCCAATTGCACACCACAACGGCCCCCCCCCCCAAAAAAAAAAAAAAAAATCAAAAGTCACAATCCCTCATGTATGGAAAAGTCACAATCCATGAACTTGAGTCAGTGTTGCATACATTTGCTATGTTATTGATTGTAAATACTAGTACCGATTTAATAAGTACACTCCCACTCGAAAGTATTTCCGCACAAAAACTTTATTCAGCCAAATTTTTTGACAGATTCTATATTGTATAATTATCAAATATACCAGTATGACTCTTTGATGATTTTTTCTGAGTAGTTTTAAGTATGCGGAAATTCTTTTGAGCGGGAGTGTACATCACATAATAAATGCAACAATGGTTCAAATCCTGCGTTTTTAGAAAGGGTATACATATATTTTTGAAACAACATTCATCATGTGTTCATATGATTGATTAACTTACCCTGTGAACCATAGATTAACCATACTATAATGTTTTTTCAAAAAAATGAGTCTGGTGGACTTAGGTCATTGTGGCATTCTGATATTCATTTATTTATTTTGGATCGTCTTTACGATCAGTGTGACGTGATCAAGGGTAATCAGTTTGATGTTTGAAACAATGATTTTGAGCTACAGGGCAATAGACTCGCCAGGTATACACTGTATGCAGCGCCCAAAGAAGGATCGTACAGGTGACCCTACAACGGCTTAATGTGACTTCTGAACCACAGGGTAATTAGAGTAAAGTTTCTTGCTCAAGGAGACATTGTCCGACCAGAGTTTGAACTAGAGGTAGATACAATAATTGTATTTGTGGAACTAGGCAACTGTTTATGATGGTGTTGGGATCAAAATGATACATTATATGAATGCAAATATAGCCTGTGATATTTTTTGAAAAGTTCTGAAAAGATCAGAATTGCCAACAAGTGACTCTTTACCTTAATCATGTCAAAATAAGCTGAATGTAGTTGTAACCCAAACTGGTTAGGAATCCCTATACTCTAACTGTTGGTTGATCAGAGCCAAGTGTACAAAATTGATTGCTACAGGGTCAGATGCGATAATGCTGGCTTTTGAGTTTTTTATGTGGTTGTCAGAATATCACAATTTCAAAACTCAGCCTTGCCACAAAAATTAAAGGGACAAATCTGAAACTTGTTATTTTGATCCCTAGGACCACATCAGGAATAGTCATTATTTCAAAAATAAAAACAAAATAAAAATAGCAGGTGATTTATAGTGCACTACGCGGCTCCCCTGACTTGTAATTCCATGCAGCCTCGGCACACTTTACAGAGCAGTTCTAATTATAAGGTTAAATCACTACTTGGACTCCCTGGGGCCAAAGGTCTTACTGGGGCCTACATAAATTGGCGCAAACCTAGCTTGAGCAATTCACACCCTCATAGAATATACATTTTTTGCACACTCAGCTCCAGCTGAACTCGAACGTGAAACGATCGATAGAATCTAAAGGCCCATAATTAACAGTCCAAGAACTAACCGACTGAGCTAGCGAGAACTGTACTTAATGATTGGTAAACATATGTTTGAATTTGCCAAAAGAAACACATCACTTACATAATTAAAACTGTAATATTTGTATACCCATGGTCTACAATATACATCAGTGGTTTGAAAATTATGAGATTGGTTTATCTTTTGTACTGCAGTGGGTTTAAAAGTATTCTGTTGGACGCAGTTGTTAAATTTGGTGTACTCAGTCCTTGTTACTGGAGTGAAACTTACTGTGCGATGTCTATGGAGTGAACCAATATTTCCACAATATTTTATGTTTCCGCTCCGAATCATTAATATTTACTTACAATAAAGATGAAAGACACATTTTTGAACAATATATCAAAGAAAGGGGTTGATACAAAAATTAATTTAGCTGAAAAATGTAAATTTTGTAGACTTTTTCATTGACCTCCAATGCAATGTTTCACGCCAGGGAGTAACATGGAAAAGCCTCAATTGACCAATCAGAGGACAGGATTCCAGTCTTGACATCAGTGCGTCCAACAGAATAGTAATTTTAGACCAAATTGTGATTGACCCAATGTTTTGCAAGGGGAGGGGTTTAGTTTGGTTTTGTACACCTATTGTACTACAAGGGGTTTAAAAATTATGGTTTTTGTATACCTGTTATATTGGCATAATACCACAAAGAGTTTAATTACCTCTGATTGGAGGTCAATTTTGCAGATCAATTCGTCATGTGAGTGCAAGAAAGTCGTATCTGTAATCATTGTCACATGAAAGTAAAAAGTTACTCACAATGTTACCGTCATATGTCAGTGGCTCTTGAACTTGAAATGGTTCTTTAGGTGACTGTTGGCTCTTGAAATGGTTCTTCAGGTGAAGAGCCATTTCAAGAGCCACTGACCCAAGACTGAACTTTCTACAATGTGCAATGAAAATTTATGTAAAATGGCAGCTATTGCAGATACGACTTTCTTGCACTCACATGACGAATTGTACTGCAATATGTTTAGACCAAGAAGTATATAAAAGGAATCGCTACTTAATTTTGTCTGCCTTAAGGGATGGCAGCCATGGAGGGTGATGGGGGGGGGGCGGAGAGAGTGTTTTCAGCTTTTATAACAAAAAATTGACCAAATTAGGCTGATTTTGCCAATTTTATGGGGGGGGGGGGGCGCCCGCCCCTACCGCCCATCCCCTGGATCCATGGCTGAATTTGGGGATGGTGTGGTATCTAGTATCTTAATTCTAAATTGTAGTTAAATTTATGAAATCCTGACCACCGATTTTATAAAACAGATTGTCCGTTTCAAGGTGCACATAACAATAATACAATTGCAATTTTTCATATTATTCAGGGGTGTGAGAGTTCAGATTTTAATCTGATTTCAGATTTTTTTCATGGCTTCAAAAGAGCTTCAGCCTGTTTTTGGCATTTTGTCACTTTTTTCATATTTTTTTATCAGGTGACTCTCACAACCCTGATTACTGTATTGGCCTGTCGCAAGAAAAGTTGAATTTAACCCAGCTTATGTCCACATGTCATTGCAACCACCACTGCACAACAAGGTAATTGATATACTGTAAATGGAATATTTTCTTGAGCAGAATTTTTCACGAAACCAGACAATCGTAACCTTTTGTGCATGTTAAATTAGCGTTTTAAAACTTAATTACATAGACCTGCACATAAAATGAATGTATTTGTGGGGTGTTATATTCACGGTTAGATGTTGATTTGCGAAAATTAAACCATCGCGAAAATAACCCCATTTACGGTATTGGTTTTTTGTGCTAGCCGCAAAATTGTCCAAGTGCAACAAGATCAAGATTATATACTTCAAATTTTTGACGTCATGCTTGTCTTTTGCCAGCCATGACAGACACTTTGAAACCAGCTTTAGTGTGAAAAAATGAACACACAAACATGAATTGAAATGTTTGTGTTTGAATTTATTTTTTGATACTGATTTATTTTTGCTTTAATTGACATTGTGCTTTGTAGGTAATTCATCACTTTAATGCAAGAGAGTTGTGACATTTGGACAAAATTGAGTTTATGTATGACCTGAAGTTACAGATAAAGAAAAGTATTTCTACCCATGATATGTGTGATAGTTTTATGAA
The DNA here is from genome assembly GCA_000969725.1 of Ophiothrix spiculata. Lineage (NCBI taxonomy): Eukaryota > Metazoa > Echinodermata > Ophiuroidea > Amphilepidida > Ophiotrichidae > Ophiothrix > Ophiothrix spiculata. The sequence goes on along the minus strand of JXSR01S075475.1, from coordinate 307,855 downwards.
AGAAGAAAGGTGGTGAAAAACAAAAGATTAGAGATTTGGCAAACACACAATGATCTCTTACTGAGTGACAAAAATGTCACGACCATCTTGCATTCAACAAACAAATTTCATGCCACAATCAAGATTTGTGCACATTTCAAACTCATTCACAACGGTAATTCGGTAATTCAATATGTAAAATGATTTTACAATACCTCATGCATATTCATGAGCGATGTATTGCTGTTATCTGATTGGTCACACTGGCCTTCTTCCTGTTAGATATTGTTGACTTACTTTTTTGGAACTGAATTACCGCCTTGTAGCAGACAAACTTGGATGTTTAGAAGATTTATTTTAGGGCATGTAATGCAAATGCCCTTCCTGTGGGAAGGCTGCCTTCCTCTGCTGTCTGACAGTTAGGAGGCAGTTCTTGTCATCCAATACATCAGAGACAGTCATAGATTTACAAGGGGATAAAGGATCACCGTCATTTTTATTCCAGCATGCAGACAAAATTAGGGGTATTCGGGTTTTGCAGATGATGTATCGCATCTTGTCATAATGAGCCAATATTGAAAACACACACACATGATTTGCATGCAGGCTGGTGTATCATTCATGTATAGTATTGCGCGGTTTATCTCTAAGCGTAACTGATTCTCAGCACTCAGTGTTGATTTTGGCGGGAACCAAGTGGACTGGAATCAATCAATCCACATTGTACTTGCATGACATGCATGCATACCCATGAAGGAGTCTATTCGTACAGGGGTCCAACGGCTTAACGTGACTTCTGAACCACGGAACAAGTAGAGTAAAGTTTCTTGCCCAAGAAAAAAAAGGAGACGAAAACCGCTGGGCCCAGGGATACCCCCATTTGAGCTCCATGGCTGATGACGTCATTAACTGGGCCGGGCCGGTATCTCTCCTCTAAAAATCTATGGGGCCAGTAGTTTTGCACTATATTTTCCTCAAACCATATTGTATTTGTATACTGTAATGTTCTCGCTGTCTCTGGTATGGTAACTTATCAGAAAGATATAAAATCATGTTAATTGTGTGTGACATTTTTCCTATTTAAATATTATAGGCTAAGCATCAATTCATTGGACAATGTAAACAAAAATCCAGAGGCCAGGGCCCCATTGTCTGTAAATGCAATACCAATCCTGGATTTTTGTTTACATTGTCCAATAATTATTTTGCCTATAATAGACACCTGTGGTTTTCTACACTGTTCAGGTAAAACGTCCACAAAGACGTCATGTGATCCCGTGTGGACCAATCATAGACGATAGATCACGCTGTACGTGGACATTTTACATGAACAGTGTGGAAAACTCACGGTTTCTATAATCTGTGAAATTGAGACTTAATTAACACTACACACAAATTGGCACTGACCCTACTTGAAAATAAAATTGGTCCCATCTAAACTTTTGCATATCACTTTCCAGGGGATTTTGCTACATAGCAATTGTGTGTCTGGGGTCCTCGTTTGCCATGAATGTTGAGTGGAGTAGGAAAAATTGGCAAGAATTACTCATTATAGTTGAAATTATAACACTCAACAATAGTTTGTGTGCCATTTTTGTGTTATAATTTTTTTTTTCGACAGATAAGCTAAAGCATTTCAAATTAGTAATGAAATCATGTAGTGATTAAGTCTCAATTTTGAATGCTCGACTCTTGTATGAATACCCGTTTTCATGTTGTACAATGTTAAATTAGGTAAAAATCCATTATAGGTAGCCTATTAGGCCAGCCAGTAATTCCTATCTGGCCTTAATTTTTACATTTTAGAATTAGCCACAAAATGATGTATGTAAATCTGGTTTGTGACTTTCACCACTTGCTACAGTTAAATGATACTGAAATGGAATATGTTATAATGAACCATTTATCAGCAGTGCAGTGCTGATTTAACTTTTTAATTTTGAATATTAATGTAATATACAAATACAACAT
>JXSR01S075475.1:295803-305855 GCA_000969725.1 Ophiothrix spiculata | reverse complement strand
AGGTAGCCTATTAGGCCAGCCAGTAATTCCTATCTGGCCTTAATTTTTACATTTTAGAATTAGCCACAAAATGATGTATGTAAATCTGGTTTGTGACTTTCACCACTTGCTACAGTTAAATGATACTGAAATGGAATATGTTATAATGAACCATTTATCAGCAGTGCAGTGCTGATTTAACTTTTTAATTTTGAATATTAATGTAATATACAAATACAACATGGTTTTGGGGGAAGTATCACGAAATACTCAAGGCGTTGGATGATCGAGATGCGCCGAGGGAGGAAGTCTCGATCATCCAACTCCGAGGGACAATATTTTCAATACTTCCCCGAAATAAACCATGTTGTATTTGTTTTACTACACCTCAAAAAAGTCAGAATATAACTTTGAAATAAATCTAAAAGTCAACAAATTTAGTACTTTGCTGTGAGCCATACCGTAGTACCATGCAGAAATTTGTACTACTTTCCCCGCGTCTATGTAAAATAACACACATGCGCAACGCGTAAATGCGTACCCAGGCATCTGTATTTGAGTATTAATGCACACACAGGATAGTAGTTAAGAATACTTTTTGTGCGTCTCTGCTTAGAGTTTTCCCATCAGATCTGTGTACCCAGAACTGCCAGTTCCAGGCCGTCATCCACCGGTGCAGTTTTGAAGTGTCCTGTACTAGTTTTACGTGCAAAGTAAACCAGACAAGACACATATTGGCCTTTAGTTTGTTCATTATTTATTACAGACCCTATACCTCATAAACCTTGAATCACAAAGTCAAATTAGGAGCCGCTTCAAAAACTCAGCTGATGGATGATTGTTGGGAACCGGCTGCAATGGGCAAAACAATAGGAACATGGTCAGAACCGGACATTCCTGCTGTAGAGCTAGTACCGTTCCCCTGATCTCCCCTTCCAAGGACCCAGCAATGAGTCCAGGCAGCACGCTGCCTGTGCTTTCAGCATACTTTTGATTGCATGTACTGCAGGGGGTAGAGGACAGCTCTGAGCAAGAGCTATTCCTGGTGGTCAACCACTGGTTGCATGTTGGAAGATTCTCTTGAATGCATATAAGCTGTAACTTACATGATTGCGTTTGCCAACGTAGACGTACATTTTGTAACATTCTCTTGTAGGAGCTGCGTAGCGAATTGGATAGTTTAGTTTGTGTTAAAAATTGGACGGACAATATTAAATCATGACCTTTTCAAAAGCTTTATACTTCAAGGTCATGTGACATATCCAATGACTGCCATTTTAAATTTCTTGATTTGGTAGTCCATCTAGATGAACCTCACAAGCTTCGCATTCACTTGTGAAGTGCATCAAGATGGACATGTTTTGGCAGATTATTAAACAGCTCTCTGTAAGAAATGCCTCACCAGTTTATTAAATGATGTTCATAAGTGTTCGATTTGTCAACCATGAAGAATTTTGATTTGTATGACACAAAACATTTTAGACCAAGATGTAAACATGTGCTCTATTTTGTAATAAAATTGTTCGATCAAAAACATAGAAGAAAAAAAACCTAGGATAAAATATACATGGATGAATATTTATATAATGTAACTGTAAAACAAGTGAATTCTTTCAACACAAATTTGTTATAGTTTTTTGGCTGTGTAAGGAGAGACTTGACTGCCTAAACCTGAATCTACACTGGCAATTTCCTAAAATAGTCACTGTGGTGAATTCACAGTGACCATGTAGTGACTATGTCTTTGCAGACAGAATATTGCTGTGTTACTTAGTGAGAGGAACTATTGTTTCTGGGTGATCAACCATCAATCAAGATTTGAACTGCTACTGACCAATATTCTATTTTTTTTATCATGTGCATGTGCTGTAGCAGTCTTAACCTCATTTTATTACACAATCATTTGATACTGGTTCCAAACAAACAATTGTAGCAATAATCATACAGCCTGATGCTGTAGCAGTATGTTTCTTCCCAGGTACATCTGCTGTATTGCTAGTCTACTACGGAAAATTACCACCTGATGTTTATCATCAATGCAGATTTAGTTTCATTATTGGTTTATTTATGTATTCATTTTTTTTTTTCTTGAAATTCAAAAGTATTGATGGGGTTAACTTTGTGGCATATGTTGACACTCCTTTGAAAAAAACATACAGGCATGATAATGCCAACTTTTGCTTTGTTTGGATTATGAAAATACAATGTTGTTTATATATATCCCATTTAAGACTTGTGTCGGAAAAAACCTTCCCCCGATGTGTGTGTAACTAGTGGATCATCGCAACACTGGACTCTCTTTTAACTTTAAATCTAAGGGATCAAACATTATCAGTTGTGGTCCAGCCCATATGAGCTTTAAATGCCAGAAACTTTTTATTTGCGCCACAGGTGAACATACATGCCAAGGTTATAATTTGCCAAAATTGATTTTTTGACAGATTCACAATCCTTGTGCTTTAAATGCCAGAAACTTTTTATTTGCGCCATAGGTGAACATACATGCCAAGGTTGTAATTTGCCAAAATTGATTTTTTGACAGATTCACAATCCTTGTGCTTACTACAAAATACTAAAAAAGTGAAAATGACAAGAGGTGGCATTTACGGCTGGTTTGGGATGGACAGTCATATTTGTGTTTTCAGGTTTTTGTGTTATCCATGATTCATTGCATACAGATTCAGTACCAGGGACTTGATGAAAGTCAAGTTTGTGTAATCAGGGTTTTGGGCCGACAGATTTCAAGTTAACAGGGATTCCACTGTACATTATGATATTTGACTGCCAGAGGACCTGTATTTTAGGACTCTGTCACACATTAAGAAACATACGAATAACATACTAATAACGTCTGCTGGTTTGGTCAATGAAATACATGTATATCGATTACCAAACCAGTGTACATTATTCGTACGTTTCGTGCATGTGTGACATAGCCCTTACTGTCTATTAAAGTGAAAAACCAGTTAAATTTCAGTGTCTCCAGTTTAATAGGAATTTAACATTGTCCAGCATTTGCCATAAATAACAGTTGACAATCCTGTGTATTAGACAGCATTTATTCTGCAAATAGTAGAATATTTGCAGGTGACATACCTTAAGATGTTGTGTTATCAAGAATTTTTGTATTAGTATATTTTGTGTTAATGGGTTTCACTCTATTTGGTTTTGGTTCTCTTTGTTGAATATGTTTCTGTATTCTTTATAACAAGACATTAAAATTGTTACTAGTGTAATTGCTATTCTTGTATATTCAATGTTGTGGTGATGTGCTTTATTTTGAAGGAGTTGACTCACCAGGTATACACTGTATGCAGCGCCCCATGAAGGAGCATTCGCACAGGGGACCCACGGCTTTACGTGACTGTCCGACCACGGAGCAAGTATCTTGCCCAAGGAAACAAGGAGACGAAAACCGCCCGGCGCGGGGCTCGAACCCACAATCTCTGTATTACGAGACCCGTGCTCTAACCGCTCGGCCACGTTGAAGATGCGTTGATCCTGGCTAACCCTGAGTTAATCTTTTTATCATTTTTCATAGCTTCAATTCAGGCGTTTTTTGGGTTGCCAGTTTATTTTCACATTAGTGTTGCCAAATTGAAAAAAATAGGAATTGGTGATTTTCATAGCTTGAATTTAGGGATTTTTGGGTTGCCAGTTCGTTTTCACATTGGTGTTGCCAAATTGAAAAAATATCTACATTTAGGAATTGGGGATTTTCATAGCTTGAATTTAGAGATTTTTTGGGGGTTGCCAGTTTATTTTCACATTAGTGTTGCCAAATTGAAAAATGGCTAAATTTAGGAATTGGGGATTGTCATAGCTTGAATTAAGGGATATTTTGGGTTGCCAGTTCGTTTTCACATTGGTGTTGCCAAATTGAAAAGTATCTAAATTTAGGAATTGTGGATTGTCATGACTTGAATTTAGTGGTTTTTGGGTTGCCAGTTTATTTTCACGTTGGTGTTGCCAAATTGAAAAAATCTCTAAATTTAGGAATTGGGGATTTTCATGGCTTCAATTCAGAGATTTTTTGGGTTGCCAGTTTGATTTCTCATTGGTGTTGCCAATTTGAAAAAATGCTAGATTTAGGAATAAGGGATTTTCATGACTTGAATTTAGGGATTTTTTGGGGTTGCCAGTTTATTTTCACGTTGGTTTTGCCAAAGCATATTTATTATTTATATGATGGCAACACCAAGATTTATTTTTTAATATTCATAAGATGGCGTCATTTTGATGCTATAAATATTCATTACATGTTCAAAATTCATTACGTCTTAAAAGCATGGTGTATATTCAGTTAGATGATGCTTTTGTTAATAGTTGACATCACCTTGGCTTTGAATATTCATTAGATTACGCCACTTTAAATTTTGGGGTTTAGAATACATTGCATCATCTACAGGCCTCGTAATACAGAGGTTGTGGGTTCGAGCCCCAGGCCAGGCGGTTTACGTCTCCTTGTTTCCTTCGGCAAGAAACTTTGGTCCCCTGTGCCCCTTCTTGGGGTGCCGCATACAATGTATACCTGGTGAGTCTAGATGAAGTAACCTTGATTTTTTAGAAATAATCATTAAACACATATAGACCATGTACTTTTTATTTATCAGTTTTCAAAAAACAATGCACAATAACATGCATCATACAATATTGGGGAAATTACAAACAAAATATCAATTACAGTTAACAATATGACTTGAAATACATCATTTAACTAGGGCTTACATTGCTCAGTTTTGTCGCTTATAATCACTCCTGGATGACAAAACATTTTTGAATCGTTCATCGCTTGCAATTGGTTTTGTTTATGGAACATTTTGAAACGTCTAGAATTGGTTAAGAACAGGTTTGTTTGTTTTTGTTAAACCTTAAAACCGATAAAAAATGTCCAAAGCCATTTTAAAACAATAGTTGCAAATAATTTTCATATGTAAACTAAACCTGTTTTTGATGTTTCTAGAAAATTATGTTTTAAATCTCCTTTCTTTTACGTTTGTGACACTTTTGTGTGCAACGTTTGTTGGTCAAAAGTAAAACGCTTTCTTTACAAAACGTCATTTTGCTAGATTATCCGGTAGTCTTATGCTCGGTGAATCGCTTATTTTATCACAATGGACTTACAGAACAATTTCTGCAAAATGGCTTCATCCTGTATACATGTGTATAAATTGAGAACACTTGCAATTAAATTTACACTAAGATAAAGTCAAAAAACACCTTGTGTTGAGCAAGCGACGTTTTGAATGCTGTGCAGTACAGTTCAGTGCATTGACCCCTGATAACCCATATCCCCGGTTGTAGGCCTAAAGACAATCCCTATATATTACCCCTTCCCTAACGATCGTTCCCCATAGGCCTAACCCTCTTAGGCCTAAACGTAAAAATCAAACTCTATCTAGCCCACAACCCATAAGCTTGTAGGCCTTCACTAACACTACGTTAAACCTTAATTTCGTGCGTGCATTGTGAAATACATGGTTTTCAGACTTTCTTTCGCTTGCTCAACATGGTTTAGAAGTAGTTATCTTTCATTTCAAATGCTTAAAATGTCCAAAAGTCTTTTACACTTTTGGTGGGATGTAAACTTTCCTGACAAACAAAACCAAATGAATATTCAGTTTCTCTCTTGGAGAGTGTCAAAACCTTTTTGTCTCGCTTGAAAATTTTCAGGAACAGACATAGCGATCCTATTTTCTGTCCGGCGTCCGGCGTCCAGAACATATCTCGGAAACCGCATGCCCTACGTTAGTGATATTTGGTGACTGGGAGCCGAACTGGATCCAGCAACAATTTTGGCGCAAAATATGCTAATTAAGTACCTAATTTGCATAATTTATGAATAAAATGGTTTAAATGGCATATTTTACAAACCGTGCACCCTACATTCACGAAATTTGGTGGGTAGGTGAGGATAGAGCTGCGCTTGTGCCAGCTGCAATTTGAGCGCAAAATATGCTAATTAAGTACCTAATTTTGCATAATTTATGCATAAAATGTTGCTTATTTTTCAACTTTGTCTGATTTCAAAGATTAAGGTGTCAAATTGTTCGTGGACCAGCGATCAAAAGTGTCAATGGTGACCCCGATCGTCCGACCTTTCCCTAGGGGTCAAAGGTCAAAAGAAAGGTCAAATTTTCAACTTTGTCCGATTTCAAAGGTTAAGGTCTCAAATTGTTCGTCTTGGACCCATAGATTTAAAGGGGAGATACCAGGCTTTGTATACCTGCCAGTGTAATGGCGTCGTCAGCCATGGAGCTCAAATTGGGGGTATTCGGGTCCACTCGAGACAAGCCGAATCTTGACCGCCATAAGCGGGCGCTGCATATTTGTTATTGTGCGTCTTCCAAGACCTCAGCAGAGATGCGTAAGTTAAGTGCATCTTATCCAGCACGCACAAGATTTACGCAGACAGTGCGCCTAAACAAAACAGACGCAAAAGAGAATGGACGCGCTAAAGTTGCGACAAGTCCCGACGCAGCTTCGGTGAAAACCCGAATACCCCCAATTTTGCCTCCATGCCGGGATAAAAATGGCGGCATGCCTTGTATCTCCCCTTTAAATCTATGCTTGGACCAGCGATCAAAAGTGCCAATGGTGACCACGTTGTATGACCTTTCCCTTGGGATCCACTCAACAACTGAATGATTAAGTAGGAGACTACTGGTTCGCGAACCATCTTGTTTCAGAATGCTAGTTAGTAGCCCTGTGGCTCAAATGATAAATCCGGTGGACACTCTAGTTATAAAAGTTGCCATCCGCTTGCTAAAAAAGGGTGGGAACATTTTTCAAGTACATATATATATATATTGAAGACTTAATGCTAAGTTCATACCCCGGGGGCCGCTCGAAGAAAAAAGTTGTACGCATGCTCATCAGAGCACCTCAGAATCAGACCCTAAATGTCGAAATCATGTACAGCAAATTTCAACCTTTAATGTCGTAAAATATTCAGAATCATACCCCTAAATGTTGTAATGGTCATTTTGACCCATTATTGGTGTAACACACTGAAACGGACCCTTAACATCATAACAATACACTATTTTCTGCCAGAAAAAAACATGAATAATACAATGGAAGCCTTTTCTGTAGTTATTTCTTGGAATTTTGGCGTAAAAGTGACCCTAAAGTAGAAGATATCGTAAAAAGATGACCCTTAATGTCGAAAATGACCCTGTGACCTGTCGACTATTATACCCCAAAAAATATATATTTCATAGAATTCCAGACCCCTTTCCTGATTACCTGAAACCAGCATATACCTCATAGAATTCCAGACCCCTTTCCTGATTACCTGATATTTCAATTCAATTAAAGTTTATTTCCATTCAAATTACAAATAACACAGCAAAACATTAAAAATAATTAAAAACACTACTATGGAGGAGAAGACTTGGAGGCCAAAGATGCCTTAAAATAGTCTACACCTTGAAAAAAAAACTTAAGGAACAATATCATAAATTATAACACGAGAAAAACAAGACAGGACAACGACATGCTCAATAATCGAAAACATGAAGAGCAAGCTGATATGAGCAAGTAATGAAATTAAATGAAGCTATAATCGTACGTTTCAATGAGGGATTGCTTAAGTGCATCCCGAAAATGTTTTGTGGTTTTGGACTCTTTCAATGATTTAGGAAGCGAGTTCCAAAGAATTGGGCCGCTAGAACGAATTCCATGGTCAGAGAAAGATTTGTTATTGTTTGTTATATTAAGGTCATTGACATGTCTTGTTGGATAGTTGTGGATATCAGAGCGTTTTGAAAAAAGATCTTAAAGGCATCAGGAAGATCGCTTATTGAGTATTTGTACATAAACAACCCTAGTTCTAATGTATGCATATCATTAATTTTGAGAACATTGTTATTAGCAAATAATGGTCCAGAATGACTTCTGTAGTGACTCTTACACACTGTTCGAATTGCCCACTTTTGGAGCTTTACTAGTTTATCAATATACAATTTAAACGTGTTTCCCCAAATAAGAATGCCATAATTAATATAGGGTATGATTAAAGTACAATAAAGTGTATGTAGAATGCGTGTTGGAATAGAAAATTTCAGTTTGTTCATGATACCAGCAAATGCCTCATAGAATTCCAGACCCCTTTCTTTGTAACCTGATACCAGCAAATGCCTCATAGAATTCCAGACCTCTTTCTTGATTACCTGAACCAGCAAATGCCTCATAGAATTCCAGACCCCTTTCTTGATTAACTGAACCAGCAAATGCCTCATAGAATTCCAGACCTCTTTCTTGATTACCTGAACCAGCAAATGCCTCATAGAATTCCAGACCTCTTTCTTGATTACCTGATACCAGCAAATACCTCATAGAATTCCAGACCTCTTTCTTTATTACCTGATACCAGCAAATATATCATAGAATTCCAGACCCATTTCTTGATTACCTGATACCAGCAAATATCTCATAGAATTCCAGACCTCTTTCTTGATTACCTGCAACCAGCAAATACCTCATAGAATTCCAGACCCCTTTCCTGATTACCTGAAACCAGCATATACCTCATAGAATTCCAGACCCCTTTCCTGATTACCTGAAACCAGCATATACCTCATAGAATTCCAGACCCCTTTCTTGATTACCAGATACCAGCAAATACCTCATATAATTCCAGACCTCTTTCTTGATACCTGACACCAGCAAATACCTCATAGAATTCCAGACCCCTTTCTTGATTAGCTGATACCAGCGAATGCCTAGCTCATAGAATTCCAGACCCCTCTCTTGATCACCTGATACCAGCAAATGCCCCATAGAATTCCAGACCCCTTTCTTGGTTACCTGAACCAGCAAATACCTCATATAAAATTCCAGACCTCTTTCTTGGTTACCTGATACAACAAATGCCTCATAGAATTCCAGACCCCTCTCTTGATCACCTGATACCAGCAAATGTCTCATAGAATTCCAGACCCCTTTCTTGATACCAGAAACCAGCAAATGTCTCATAGAATCCCATGCCTCTTGCTTGATTACCTGAAACTAGCAAATGCCGTATATATTTCCAGACCCCTTTCTTGGTTACCCGATACCAGCAAATGCCTCACAGAATTCCAGACCTCCTTCTTGGTTACCCGATACCAGCAAATGCCTCACAGAATTCCAGACCTCCTTCTTGGTTACCTGATACCAGCAAATGCCTCACAGTATTCCAGACCTCTTTCCAGGCCTCTTTCTTGGTTACCTATTATCAGCAAATGCATCATAGAATCCTTCCTTTCTTGGCTAAAGGAGTATAATATCGCCAAGACTATATCCAGCAGAAATTTTGATTGGTATAAACATCTCTTCCTGAAAATACTTCAAAAAAGTGTTTTGGTTAGAATGTAATTTTGTATATAGCTTTAACTGAAATTCTCCCTTGGTTGGGAGTGCTGAATTCAAATGGAAGAGCCAACTGCCCACAATTTGATTAAACTTAGGTCAGACACATTTTTGACTAATGCAAACATGTTTTCAAAAGCCTCCAGCTGAAATCGGTAAACTAACTATACATACAACTAGCTTTTTAAGGCTAGAATTGGAAAGCTTTTAAACTGTACATTGTTAACATGAATTTGATTATTAGTGATAGGGAAATGGGTCGAAATTAGTAAAGAGTTAGATTTCAAAGTGTTATAGAAAATGTTGAGTTCTGTTAGGAGTTATGGGAAATGTTCACTGAGATTTGTGTACAGTATGGGTGGTTGCCAGGGTAATCAAGACTGTTATGTAATCAAATATGAGTAAATGTTGGAGGGGAAAAAAGAGACATTTGCATCAATATTTGTGAAGAGACATTCAAAGCAAACATTGAGAACAAAACTAAGCCACTAACCAACGTTTCAACCACCTTAATAGCTTTTAACTGGTATGCCATGTAATGGTGGCCCCATGGGCTATTATAGAGTGGTGGTGGGTAGATCAATTAGTGGAGTAAATTCTGAAATAGCTTATAAGCCAAAAAAATGTACCAAATTAAACAGATACAGTACTAGTATTACTAGTATATGAGGGGTGCTCTGGCACAATGAGAGGAAAGTTACAAATTTCAAAATTGAATA
>JXSR01S075475.1:254841-267152 GCA_000969725.1 Ophiothrix spiculata | reverse complement strand
GCTGAGTGGCTACATAGTCACTGCTGAGTGACTACATAGTTATTGCTATAGTCATCATGCAGTCAGTTCAGAGTAGGGACTTCTTTGTTAGAAATTTAGCTGTGTAAATACTTTTTTCCCCTCTTTATCTTTGCATGTGAAACATTGCATAGATTTTCTTTTCCTGTTGGTGTAGTCTTCTCCTTTTCCTCCTTCATAAGACGATTATAAAATCACCTCTAACTTAAAAAGTACATGAGCCCCAAGGACCAAACTTGGTACACATGTGACCCATTACTAAAGGTAGTGCCTTTTGGTAGTCTTAGGCCCAGGGGCCCAAAGCCTTGGGCCCAGGGCCCAAATGTATATGTATAAAATCACCTCTAGCGACCAAACTATAAAAGGTACAAGGACCAAATTTGATACATATGTGGCCCATGACTAAAGGTAGTGTCTTTTGCTAGTGTTAGGCCCAGGGGCCCCAAGGCCATGGGACCCAGGGGCTCAAATGTATATGTATAAAATCACCTCTAGCGACCAAACTATAAAAGGTACAAGGACAAAACTTGGTACACATGTGGCCCATGACTAGAGGCAATGCATTTTAGTAGTCTAAGGCCCAAGTCCGTTGCCCCAGGTGCCCAAATGTATATGTATAAAATCACCTCTAGTGACCAAACAAGTAAAAGGTACAAAGACCAAACTTCATACACATGTGGCCCTTTACTAGAGGTAGTGCCTTTAAGTAGTCTTAGGCCCTGTGGCCCAAGGCCTTGGGCCCCAGGGTCACAGTTTGTACATGGATGCCTTGTGACTTAAAGAAATACCATTGAATAGTATTGGCCCTATAAAGGCCTAATGTGTCCCTAGGGTTCTGCACATGCATAGATGTTCTGGAGTTGTCTAGTCTCATCTTCTTCCCCTTTAACATTTGTTTTCTTTCATATACCTATTTTGGGGTGATACTTTTACTTACCATAGAGAAATCATCAGCATTAGCACACATGAGTTTCGGGAACACGGCTTGTTTCTCATAGCGCACTGGATCATCGTATACATTGCCATACATGAAGCCATTGGTCAAAGTTGAATGAGCGTGGATGTCTACGTAGAAATCCACATCCACTTGCTGAAAAATATGAAACGTGAAATGGTTAAGGAAAACACATTTAGGCAAAGAAACTAGAAACAGACAAAAGTTAGTTTCAAACAAGTACATTGCTTTGTAGTGCCTACACAGCTTATTTCATCTTAAGGTATTATTACGGTCAGAAATTTGAAAATTTATCCACAGGACCACCAGAAGAACTTTGAATTACATCTACCCCATTACTTGTCTCAAATAAAAGTTCATTGGTACAAAGCAAAGAATGTACCGCTAGCTTTAATTTTTTTTTTGCAGATTTTTATGGCTCTATTAAACATCAACACATTAAAGATGATCCCGGTATTTATTTTCACCAACAGATGACAGTGTTACAAAATCGGTTGTTGGTCAGTGCTAGGATGATTTTGACAAAACGTACGAGTGGTATCTAACCATAAGATTTGCGTCTTATATGCAAAATGCAATGCGCACACTTGTTACTTACGCATTGTCTTTCCAACAAGTGCCAAACAACAACAAAAATAGCACGAAATAAAAAACGAGTGCTCCCGAACCAATGGGCCTTCAGTGATTACACTTTTTACGCGTGATTTCCTATACCACAAATCCTTATTTTCAAATATTTGCTACCAGCATATCTTTTCATTTTTTGGCGGGTCAAATATGAATGCCAAGTGGATGTCAAATCAAGAATAAAAAATAAGGTCACCAACTGTTTTAAAAAGATAGCTGGATATGAAACTACATGGGGTAAAATATAAAAAAAAGAATTTTTATCACAGGGAAAGTCAAAATGTGTTTTTTATCAGGCGGCATAGGACACGATAAATAGCATCCACTAGATTTAGGGACGAGGGATTTCTAAAACGCAAATTTAGGGTACGATTTACGTGTATTTCTATAGGGTCAGGTGACTCACATATTGAAGAAAACATTTACAAAGATCATATTTTTATCTTTCCTGAAAAAATTTACAAAAGGGTTCTTATAGTAATCAACATAATTATGTTATTCTAAATTCGCTGGGGTTCACGCGTGAACCCCAATTTTTATATATGTTATCATATTTTTTTACTGATTACAAAATAATTTTAGTGATCATCCCGGAAATTGTATTTTTCCACGAATCCCAACGGCTTTACGCTAGAGGTGGTATAGGACATGATGCAATCGGGGATCGGCTGCGATACCCTCCGGCAACTAGAAACAGTTGCCACGACCACCCTACTCTGTTTTTTATAAGCTCAATTAATTTTGTATGCAGCGGTAACCATTGGGCTTATGTTTAGTTCATTATCCATCTGGTAGTGTCTGTTTGGCCTACTTCAGTGTGTGACACTCCTGCAACTCAGGCATTTGTTGGCCCTGATAGGCTGACAGATCCCTTTCTTGCACTCTGTACTTTATTGCACCAACTTTTGTTGGTGCAACAAGGCCAAAAAAAAAATTATGTTTGTTTGCCCTCCGCGACCGACCCTAAAAATGCCAAAAATTTGGGTCGCGATTTTAGTGTTGTTTTTTTTTCTTCTTCAAACATGTAAAATATGAAAACTCAATATTTTCGATGTAAAACGTAAAATTTAGCAGTGTGAAGTCACACTTAGTAGTATAAAATGCATATTTCCTCTAAATAATGACCCACAATTTTTGATTAAGCCCTGCATTGCTTGATATTCACGATAAAATCCATGTAATGACATCATATGTGTAGAGTAAAAAAAAAAAAGATTTAAAAAAAAAAAAATTAACCGACCGACCGACCCAAAATTTTAATTTTTCCACTGGAGGGCAAACAAACAATATTTTTTTTTGGCCTAAAGTACAAGTAAAACAGAATCTACAATTGCACCAGTCACTGTGTTTTGATTTCATAGATCAAAGGCTATCAACTTACATTATTCTGGTCCATGTCCATCAGGAGTTGCTTGGTAGCATGAAGTGTCGGATGGGCCCACGGTGATGGCTCATGCCAGTGACGATTTAGGTCAAAACCCATGAGGGAACACCTAGGAAAGCAAAGAAAAGATTCTGTTATACGTTTGCAAATTTTACAACATCCAGGTGCTCATAAAAAATGCACTGAATGGACAACTTTCATACATCTGCTACTAAAAAAATTACACACCATTACACCATGGCAAATCAGCAGTGAAAACACCAATCTTTATTCTTATTCCCATCTCTTTGGGTTTATAATGATACCTATAAAGTACATTTTGTAATTAATAAAAATTATATATGGTTATGATGTGGCATAAGGCTGTTAAGAGTAGAATTCACATCTTTTACACTCATTTCCAAGTTGCATTATGCACAGGTCAGGGTGTGGCACAGGACGATAAATCAGCAATTTATTGAAGAAAGTAACCTTTCTTGAATTCATATACACAAACATGGTAAAAAGTTTCTAACCATGTTTACCAGTTGCAAGAGCACAATAGCCCCCTCTACAATCTTGAATTAAAATGACAAACAGTCAATCAAGCAAAGCGTTGCACTATTCATACAAAGAAATGTTTACCACTTAAGATCAGAGATGCCACTGAAAACAATTCAAAATATACTGAAAATATCTAAATCTTCAAAGTTACGAGAGAATTTATAAATATAATTATCTACTCTTTGAACACTTAAAAATTCCTGAACATTACAAAACCTTGAAAAAAATTCTTGAATCCAGGAAATTTTGTGACAAGCAGCATCTGTGAAAGAGGATCATGAACAGATATTTGGAGATTGACAGGTTGTTATCCTCTCCAAGAATTTGTTGAACTATGTATAATGTTATTGTTGTTTAAGTCACTTTTGCCTTGTCCAATACTAAAAGAAAGCTGTATGTAATTGTATCTATATTAAAGCCCGAACCATTTTTCCTACCAAACATTTGGTCGTGACGTCACCAAATATTTGCCATCAAACTTAAAGTATGAACGGGTAACAAGCATTTGGTCCAATGTATATGGCAATTCAATAACATGTGCAATCTAGCGCAAAATTTTATTTGGTCTCAACTCGGTGTTGAAGCTATTCTATTGGAGTCAATCATCATTTTGACGTCACACCAAATGTTTGGTAGCGAAAATTTTGTTTGGAGGCCAACTATGTTTCGCCCTAATAATACTTTACGCGAATGGTACGCCAACGTACGTGTGCATATTTTTAATATTCGCCCATTATGACAAGATAGATGTATCATCGACAAAAACCTGAATACCCCCAAATTTGTCTCCATACTAGAAAAAAAATGGGGGCGAGTCTGGAATCTGCCCTATAAATCTATGGTCATAATACAACATAGAGAAAAAAGTCAAGAAATATTAAGTCACCTGTTGATCATTTATGAAATAACTATCTAGCTATATGACTGGGCTTCACTTTAAAGACATACTTCATGGAGTTCATCTTAAGCGACAACCAGAAGATATAAAGATATAATGAAAAAATTGTCAAAGGTGGCCGTGATTTGCATTTGCAATCTCCCTGTTTTTGTTCTTGCATCCTCAGTTTTCCCACTACTTGACTAACAGAAAAATTAGGGTGTTTTAGGCCAAAAACAGTGATTATAAATTAGAAAAATCCCCAAATTTAATGTGATGTTTAAAAAATGGCATATTTTCCCTCCAGAAAAAGTCAAATACTGTTACTTGAAGGTGTCTTAGAAATTGCATTAGTGGACTTTACACAGAATTCTGTAAGATGAGAAACTAAGCTGAGTAAGGGTCTGTGATAATAAAATGATAAACTTTCAACAGTTAGTTTATTTCACCAAGAGTACCAACTTGAACTCGACTTGTTGAGACTAAAAGCAAGTCAAGAGGCTGACATTACAGATTTCTTGTGATGGACGGTCACATATAAAATAAAGAATTCTGCATGGATCTTTGAACAGGCCTGTGATGGATCACATGATACAACTTTCAGTCATTTGTTTCCATCACAAAAGTACCAAGTACTCAAGTACTAACTTGAAACTTGATGCATTGAGACTAAAAGGAAGTCAAGAAAATGACTTTACAACTTGCTTGCGATGGATATTCTCATATACAGAATCCTGTATGAAAAAAAAACATTAAACTGAAGAAATGATGGATCACATGGTAAACTTTCAACTGCTAGTTTCCTTCACAAGAGTACCAACTTAAAAATCAACTCATTTAGACTAAAAGGAAGGCAAGAGAATTACTTTACAGCTTGCTTGTGGTGGATGGTCTCATATACAGAATTCTGTATGGAGCTGAGAACAGGCCTGACAGATCCCATGATAAACCTTCAACAAATACTTTCTCTCACAAGAGGACCAAATCAATAGGCAAAACTTTAAGCTTGCTTGTGGTGGATGGTCACATATTTAGCATGGAGCTGAGGCCTCTGATGGATCACATGATAAACTTTCAACAACAAGCTTCTATTACAAGAGTACCAAGGTACCAAGTCAAAAGGCCAACTTTACAGCTTGCTTGTGATGGAAGGTCACATATAAAGAATTTTGCATAAAGTTGATCAGGCATCTGACGGATCACATGGTAAACTTTCAACCACTTGTTTCTATCACAAGAGTACCAAATGAAGAGGCTAACTTTACAGCTTGCTTGTGATGGATGGTCACATATAAAAAAAAATAGCATGGAGCTGAGGCCGCTGATGGATCACATGATAAACTTTCAACCACTAATTTCTATCATAAAAGTATCAAATCAACAGGTCAACTTTACGGCTTACTTGCGGTGGATGGTCTCATATATTTAGCTATAAGACTGGGCTTCAGTTTTAAACATGCTTTATTGAGCACATCTTCAGCGACAATTGGATAAGAGTACCAAGTCAAGAGACCAACTTTACAGCTTGCTTGTGACAGATGGTTGCATATAAAAAATTCAGCATGGAGCTGAGGCCGCTGATGGATCACTTGATAAACTTTCAACCACTAATTTCTAACATAAAAGTATCAAATCATCAGGTCTACTTTAAGGCTTGCTTGTGACAGACGGTCGCATATAAAAAAAATTCAGCATGGAGCTGAGGCCTGCCCTGGGGGAGGGGGTACTCAAATTTGGTTTGGGTAGGGACATGCCTCTTGAAAATTTGGAAAGCCACCCATCAAAATACCAAGAAAAATTGACCCATCCATATACCAAATCTTCTAAATTTTGAACCAAATTTACTAAAAAATATCATTTTTTCTGTCCAAATTAGCTCTATTTTGGCAAAATTTTCTAACATTTTGAGAAGAAATGTCCAAATTTGGCCCAAATTTCCGAAAATTTTGAAAAGAAAACCCATCAAAATACCTCATTTTGCAAAAAAAAAAGGGACCGATTGGAATACAGAAAGCCTGATTTGCTACCCGTATTTATGGCACGTCCCCATAACCCTTTTGTACTAAGTCAGGTGGTTTGGTAGAGGCCAACTTTACAGCTTGCTTGTGACAGACGGTCACATATAAACCCCCCCGCATGGAGCTGAGGCCACTGATGGATCACATGATAAACTTTCAACCACTAGTTACCATCATAGAAGTACCAACTTGAAACTCAACTGAATGAAACTCTCAGAGGAAGCCATTATTCTTGACAAGGAAGTCAGGTGGTTTGGTAGAGGCCAACTTTACAGCTTGCTTGTGACAGACGGTCACATATAAAGATTTCAGCATGGAGCTGAGGCCACTGATGGATCACATGATAAACTTTCAACCACTAGCTTATTTTACAAGAGTACTTAGGTACCAAGTCAACAGGCCAACTTTACAGCTTGCCTGTGACGGACAGTCACATATAAACAACAACCTGCCCCTGATGGATCACATGATAAACTTTCAACCACTAGTTACCATCATAGAAGTACCAACTTGAAACTCAACTCAATGAGACTCTAAGAGGAAGCCATTATTCTTGGCGAGGAAGTCAGGTGGTTTGGTAGAGGCCGGCACGGTGGAAACCATCTGGCAAGAGGAACGGCCATCAACAAGACAGCGCTGAGTGTCGCTAATCAAAGGTTTCCCCTTGGTTTGGCTCGCTATCAATCACAGAGGCCTATTTGATGATGTATAGACAGGCCACGGGTATTTTGTTTATAATTGAAGACGGTCTGTCTGTATCATCTTGAAGGTCTGTTGCTTACAGAACTTAATAAGGGGCTTGAGAGAGACAAATTTATTAAAGGTAAAATATGGGATAATAAGAAATTGATTTTGTTTGATTGAAGGAGTGGACCAAGGGAAGCGGGCAAATACCAATCATGGCCACCTTTACCATACTAGAACTTGTGCTGAAGGCCTTTCTAGGAAAATCTTGATTGAGTGCTCCTAGTTCAAGGCTCAGCCTTGTTGAATATGCTCATAGGATTGAGAGAGGAAAACCTGGATTTGAATAATCAATATTTGGTTCTTGAAAGCTTTATTTTGTTTTTTGAATGATGAATTTCTAATCAATTATGTAAAACTTGCATGTGATGTGAAAACATGATAGGACCAATCTTACATTATTGCAGCTGTTGAATTTTAATGCAAATATTCCCAATAAAGCCAAATAATATAGAAAAATGGACCCAACAGATTATGAGGTATGAAGCATACCGGGGATCAATTTGATATACAAGTAAGCTTACTTGGAACATAATGATACATGGGCAGTTTAAGGTAAGACAGCTTAAAGTGGCAGTATACAAAATGATGAAATAGTGAATAAAGAGAAAATTGCTTCAAAATAATGAAAGAGGCCCAATTAATAATGAAATGTAAATTTCCCAAATTATGTATATTGAAATTAAGAGTTATCTCATTATAACATGGAGAAAAAGGTTTTTGGAGACGTTAACCATCATTTAGATTATTCATTGTTATTTTGCTACAGTGTGGCTCCTCTCTGAATTCAAAATTTAACCTGTTGATAATCTATACTTGGCATCAATAGTAAAAATTAAACTTCTAAATAGGTTTGAACATTTTGATCAAACCCATCAAGAAAAATCAAACACTGGATGGAGATTTGTTTTACATATGGTGGCATTTCATTATGTGGGTATGCTAAAAAGGTGGTGTTGTTACATTTTTTCGTGGGTTCTCGAACTTAATGTGATGTAAATTCACTATTCCTTGGCCTATTGACTTGTTTAAAGTCTCATTTGAAAGCTTACACTTGCTGCTATCTGTGGCAGTAATTTGGCTTTCATGAGTTACATAATTTAAGGGAGACAATGGTTTGAACTTGGCAGTACAAGGGTGGTGGTGCCTAAGGATGCGGTGCCTATGGATGCGGTAGATACCCAAATTGAGACAATATCGCCATTTTGGAAGGTTTGACACTGCTGGGACATTCACAAATGGATTCTGTGACCTCAAATACATACAGATAGTCACCAACATGGCTAAAATTTGGTATATAATTAGAGTAATTGGCAAATTTATCATTTTTAGACCTTCCTCAGATCCCCACCCCCCTCAAATCAGTTTTTTGGGCAGAACTTACTCATTTTTTGTCCGATTTTGACAAATTTGGTGTTAAAATGTTCAGGGGATCAAGCTGCATCAAATAAGAGTTACGACAGAATGATTTGAAATGTGCCATTTTCCCCCCTTGTATAGCCCGCCTCTAATTAATTGAAGGTCATTAACACCAAGACCCTAAGGGGTCTGTTTCAAGTTTAATGCATCAAAGAAACTATTAAAGTGTTTAAAACACATCCTGAAAAAATGAACTGTTTACCATTAATCATTCCAATTTATGACTTGTTTTAGTAAAAACGGGCAATTTTGAGTAAAACACATTTGAAAATTACAGTTTGCATTGCGGTCTATGGAGTAATTAACCTTAATTAGTCCATTATGCCAAAACAAAAGTGATATTTGGCTAAAAAGTTACTTGAATTGAAAGAGATCAATAATATCAACATCATATCAAACAATTGTTTTTTTGACCATTTTGACCATGTAACACATTTTTGACCCACCTCATGAAATGCCACCATATACAGTTTGTATTGAGGTTACTCACTAACATAGCTTTTAGTCATCAGTGGATTACAGATAAATCAAAAGAAATTTCAATTTTGCATTGGATCTGTTGTGCAATGTTAGGATTTCAACACTAGAGTCCAGTATATTTCATTGTCGTGAACCATGATTAATAATGAAGACAGTTTAAATACTTTGATAGAAAGGAGTTGAATTCGACATTGAAACTTAGTATACTGTCATTATTACTGCTAACACTTCAAAATGATGCTAGAAACTTGAAAATGTTTAGAAAAAATTGGGGATGATATTGAACTTGTCCAATGCCCCTTTTAGATAAACAGTGGAGGCAATAGACCTTTTCAAAATCCATTCGGAAATCTTCGGAACATCGATCACGTGGCCGTTTTAACAACCAATCACGTACGAGCTCATTAGCACATATGTTTTTGTAAACAACATTTTCCGAAAATTCTTTCGCTTTTTCAGTGCAATAAAAGTGAAAAATAAATAGAACCAGACCCCTACATTATTAGATACACTAATTCTGAACACATTTTGGCCGATGGTACCATAAGCTCACCGACACAAAGAGTGAAATTTCCATTTGAAATCGGCTGATCTGCGCTGATTAAGCTTAAGATAAAGTCCCATCAACTAAAAGTGACTCTTCAGCGCTAGTGCTAATTACAAGTTCGAATTCGTACGCAACCAGTTAACGAGACCGCGAACTTAACATTCTGGTTATTGTGTTGAAGAGTCACTTTTCTGTCGGCAATTGCCAGAAAGTGTAAAATCAGCTTCGGAAATTCTCGGAAAGTCTTGTTTTGAAAAGGTCTATATGATATTGAAGTGGGACATGATTTATACCATGCCAATATAGAAACCTTTCTCCCAAAATTGTGTCATTAACATGATGCAAATCCAAAATGGCACATTAAAAGAGGTCCAAAATGGTTGTCCAAATATATTTTATCACTCAAAAGAATAGGTTCAAGTGATATCTAAAGTAGTCAGTGAAGAATGGCTTTAAGATTATAGTAACATCAAGCTCCTTTCTCCCCTAATTATTATGTTAACATTTTCATATTTGTGATGACTCACCCTGAAAAGGGGGACTTTGCGACATAACACTTTTCAAGATACAGGTGGAAATAGGCAGCAAAAATAAAGAAAATAATAAGAATTACCAACAGATTATCTGTTATAAAATGTGATTGCCTTGATCAATTTCAACAAGTAAGGTGTCATTTTAAAGCTTAGAAAACGCTGCAACAGATGAAATGAACAAATCAAAATTGATATCATCTTCAAAGTCCCCCCTTTTGGGGTGAGCCATCACATTTAATGATCCAAATAAGTATGCCCAAAATGGTTGCAAAAATATTTTTTGTTAGTTGGGGTGACATTGAAACGAGTAACTATGAACAATTCTGATGAATCTTTTTCAAGTGTTTACACACAAAGATCACAAGTTTTTTCTGGGACACATGGCATCACATTGCAATCATATTCTGCAGTTATTTTCTCAATTCCAACCTCCAAATTACATCTAATAAGTCTGCCACAACAGATTACGTAGTTGAACAATGCATTTGCATCAACGATACGCAAGCAAAATATTAACGACAAAACACGTACAAACAACAAATGTGTTGCTATGCGCTCCGTGCAACTCTGACAAAAATTTGAAGTTAATGACGTTCTTTACAAAGCCAATAATCGAAACTTCTCATTAATTCTACCCTTATATAACACTCTTGTGCCTCTTCTCCATTGGTATGCAGCGCATTCCAATGTTTCATTTGCAATTTATTGACAATCTACGAAATGCGATCCAAAATATTTTGCGTATTCATGCACACTTGTCGTGTAACAACATTAAGGGGTTGCAATAGTTTTTATACTGATATTATTAAGCCAAGTCAAATAAAATAAACTTGTTTGAGGTTAGAATTTTTTGCAATAATTTGGGAGGAAAGGGGTTTTTTCCCATTGTATAAGAAGTTTGCAGTAAAAATGCATAGGTAAATTTAAATACAAAGGAGTGGCTTTAAGGTCAGACTTTTAAAAATCGTGTTATATTTTCTTTCCAGGAAATCTCCTTGGAAAAGGAAAGGTAAAAAATGACCCCTTCATATTTCAAACATTGAACCTTTCACACCTCAAACTTTTGTAATTTTTAGAATTATAACAAGTCTAGCTATTTTGTACTCTACAAACCCCTATGTATATATTACAGCTTTAAATTTGTGTATTTACTAAATTTATTTTTGAGGTTGTTTAGTTTAGCTTAATATACATTATTGCAAAATTCGAGTCAAAGATATAAAAATCTGAAACATATTTTCAAAAGAGATATAAAATTTAACAAAATGAATAACCATATGTGATGACTCATCCCGAAAAGGGGGACTTTGCGACAGAACACTTTTCAAGAAACTGGTGAAAACAGGCGGCAAAAAATAAAGAAAATAATAAAAAAATTCTAGCAGATTTTCTGTTATAAAATTTGATCGCCTTGATCAATTTTGACATGTAAGGTGTCATTTTAAGCTTAGATAATGCTATAACAGATGAAATGATAAAATCAAAATTGTCATTATCTGCAAAGTCCCCCCTTTTGGGTGAGCCATCATATATATCTTTAAAAAAAACCACAGGACGGAAAACAAGTTGTTTTTTTAGTTTGTCTTCTGCGTATATTATTATACAACGCTGGAGTTTTTCGCCATTGTGAGGCTCTCATGTTGTACGATTGCAGCTTAAAAAAAAAAAAAAAAGGACCGAAAACAAGTTTTTTTTAACTTTGTCTTATATGTTTATTATTATACAACGCTGGAGTTTTTTGCCATTGTGAGGCTCTCAAGTTGTACGATTGCAGCTTCAAAAAAATCACACAGGACGGAAAACAAGGGTGGTTTTTTTAGCTTGTCTTCTGCGTATATTATTATACAACACTGGAGTTTTTTGCCATTGTGAGGCTCTCAAGTTGTACGATTGCAGCTTTAAAAAAAAAAAAAAAAGGACGGAAAACAAGGTTTTTTTTAGCTTGTCTTCTGCGTATATTATTATACAACACTGGAGTTTTTTGCCATTGTGAGGCTCTCAAGTTGTACGATTGCAGCTTCAAAAAAAAACACAGGACGGAAAACAAGATTTTTTTTACTTTGTCTTATGCGTATATTATTATACAACACTGGAGTTTTTTGCCAATGTGAGGCTCTCAAGTTGTACGATTGCAGCTTTAAAAAAAAAAAAAAAAAAAATAGGACA
>JXSR01S075475.1:238518-254791 GCA_000969725.1 Ophiothrix spiculata | reverse complement strand
AAACAAGGTTTTTTTAGTTTGTCTGATGTGTATATTATTATACAACACTGGAGTTTTTGCCATTGTGAGGCTCTCAAGTTGTACGATTGCTGCATCTGTCTGCGCATTAATGACAAGTTTGTCATTAAGAGTGTTTGCATACTATAGCTATTTTTCTTTTCTCAGATATTGTAGTTCAATACGTAGGACAGTGTTTAAGTATAGAGCAAAGCTGCTAATCTTTCAGATCACAAAAGAGTATTTTGCATCCCACAAGGCTTTTTTCTCAAATAAAGAATATAACTAGTAAGTACCAAAAAATTAAATTACTAATATTCACCATTTTGGAAACTATTTTTTTAAACACTAGAAACTGTTTTTCAACATTTCAAAGACATTTACAGAATTATGAAAAAATCACTAAGCATGACTAATTTTAATTAGTCAAATAATACATGTTTTTTTGACTAATTAATATTCTCAGTGAGGTCTATAGGTTGAATCAAAGATCTTCAAGTCATTATATGTATAATATGTGATGACTCACCCCGAAAAGGGGGACTTTGCGACAGAACAGTTTTCGAGAAACTGATGAAAATAGGCAGCAAAAAATAAAGAAAATAATAAGATTTTCTGTAATAAAATTTGATCGCCTTGATCAATTTCAACAAGTACGATGTCATTTTAAAGCTTAGAAAATGCTGTAACAGATGAAATGATAAAATCAAAATTGATATCATCTTCAAAGATCAAAAGTCAAAACCTCCTTTATCATACCGTCAAATATGCATCTCTCTCGGTCCTATACACCAGACTCAATTCCCTTCAAGCTCCATCCTCGCAGCGCTATGCAATGATCAGGTTATCAACATCTCCCTACATGACTAGAATGGGCTCACATTGTTAGCACATTCAAATTCCAAACCACATGTTACACGACAAAAAAGGCTTCTTGTTTTCCCCCGAGGGCTCCGGGTAAGTGGGTGCATGCCTTGAGTAGTAACGCTACTGTCAGATGGAATTTAGCAACCGATTCAACCGAGGTTTTTCCTTTCTTTCTTTTTTTCATTTAAAATAAAAATAACATGTTTTAAAGATTATATACAGGCTTTATCAAATAAGCAAAACTTTGGTTTATGAGAGATATATGAGATCTCCCCCCACAAAATAGATGTGAATTTCAAAACTGAGTGTATTACATATTTGAATTCTACAAATTCTCAGCTTTTCAAAGCCACATAACATTTATCATATTTTCCTTTTTCATGTTTTGTTTAGAGATCAAATCCAAAGCAGTTGGCCAAATAACTATTATGGGCACACCACTAGATTTCCAGGGGGAGCAGGAAGTATTTTGAAAGAAAGAAATTCCCACCCCACAGGCAGAAGGAAAAAAAATCCCCCTGAATATAAAATAGGCAGAAAAACAGTAATTTCCAGGGGGGAAAATTGTTCTCCTGAATGGGGCGCGAAAAAAAAATCAACCCGAACCCAACTTCCTGCTTCCCCCTGGAAGTCTAATGGTGGATCCCTTAACAATGATTGGCTGTAATTTAGGTTTTTGGATTATAATAAAGTATTATATTTATTATAGCAAAATGCATGGAATAAATACACTTCCAAGCCAAATTTAAAAGATATAGATAAAAATTATATGCATGAACACATTATATTTGAAAAAACATAATTAATAGTGCCACAATTTTTTTTAATTAGAGGTCATTTTTTCAAACTTGCTACTTACGAGCACATAAAACTAAAAAACATGAAAAATGTAATTATGTTTGTATTCTGTTAAAGGGGGAACATCACTTTCAGGCTCTTGCTTCTTGTTGTATCTCCTCCATCTTTTTGTTATTGTCACTTGTAATTTATATGTTTTTAATGATGGAAAATAAAATACTATGACTATGACTATGACTATCTGTAATTTCTACTTTGTCTTTAATTGAATTTTTAGTTTCAAAAATGTAGCGGACTTAATATGTTTTGACACAAAATATTTTCCCATGGACTTAACACATTTTGGAATAAAACATCATCAGTCACATGTAATCCAGATTAGACTTAACACGTTTTGGAAAAAAAAAGTTCATTTTCAATGTGGTGAAGGAAAGTATAACAAAATTTATCAAATTAAGATGATTTAACCCTAACACCACCGAACCTCACAAAATCTCATTCCACAAAATTAAGAAAATCGCCTAAGTCCAAATACGTCACAGACCGGAGTTAGCTGTAATCACGAAAACGTTGCCAAGGCAGCATATACCCGTTGGCTTGCATCAGTGAATGTTGGATAGGAAAGCGGGAGGTTCCGGGTTTGATTCCGGGGGGAAAACACCCATTTTTAACATGTAAATTTCTGAGGAGATAGTTTTTAAACGAAGAGGTGCTTAAAAGTGTTAGGGTTAATAAGGCCTATATATGTGTACAAAACTAACCCCAACACCACCGGACCTCGCAAAATCCCATTCCACAAAATCAAGAAAATCGCCTAGTCCAAATACATCACAGACTGGAGTTACTGTTGGCTTGCATCAGTGAATGTTGGGTTCGATTCCAGAGGGAAACCACCCATTTTTAACATGTAAATTTCTGAGGAGATAGTTTTTAAACGAAGAGGTGCTTAAAAGTATTAGTGTTAGGGTTAATGAAACAAATTAACAAGAATGTTAATTCTGTATGGATAATCATTAAGCTTGCAACAGTTGGACTTACCTATAATTGCCTAAATAAACGCCATCAGGATTGAGTATAGGCACAATCTTGAAAACAACATAATCCCTTAAGACTTTGGCTATCGGATGCTGACTCAGCAAAAAGTCCATCAAACCTAAGAGAATAAAAGATACAATACTGGTGTTTATCAAAATGTGTTGATCAATAGACCTTTTCAAAACACGACACGAGATTTCCCAAAGCCGATTTTACACTGGCGTAAAAAAGTGGTGTGAAAACAGTGTTCTAGTTTGAAAACTTTAAAAGATCTTGTTTTTACACCTGTGATGGCCAATCATTTATTTTTGATGAAATTGTTTCTCTTGTAATATGTATTAAATTACCTCCAGGAGCTTTGCTTGATCTTTTATCTGGTAAATCCACCTGAGGTACAAATTTAGGATTTAGGAAACACAGGATAGTTACACCACCATCAAAAATGATATATTGCAAATTGATTCTCTCTCAATTTGAGCCATTTGTGTGCAAATTTTTGCACTTTGTTTGGATTTTACTATACTTTTAAGCTATATTTAGAGTATTTCCATAAGTTTTTAATTCTAGGTGGAATCTAGGCTAATCCCTTTAAGATTCAAGTCTACCCATCTGTTGAGTAAAGTCTCTCCACACATAGGTCCAGTACTCTCAACTTGTTGACAATATAGTACGCTCAACCTGCCAAGTATTTCTAGAATAAGAGCTACTTTACTTCCTATTTTTTAACATGAAAAAACACTTCACATGTGGTCACATACAAGTTTCCATGGTAACACTAATGTATTAAAACCCTTCAGAGGGCCACTTCTGCAACATCATTGTCATTTAAACAATCTTGACAAGAGTACTTTGATGTTGTCCATAAACATGCTTGGACTTTTTTGGTGAAAAATTATGGTTCTAGGAATGCTTTTTTGAGGACCTTTGCTAAATTTTGGGTTAATAGCTATTCACATCAAAGCTAATGCCCTGAAAAGTGTTTTGAATGGAATTTTTGTAACATTTTCTACCCATACTTGTGATGGCGATAAGGATATCTAATATTGTTGATAACTTATTATTCTTTGATTGATATCTATATTTAATATACAACTTTATGGTCAAATACAAGTTCCCGTAGCAGCCTTAAGGGCCCTGTCAACCCTTCATTTTCAGAAAGTGGTTTTTGCTCTGTAACTCAGCATCGAGTTATTAAATCCATATAAAAGTACATATTTCTAGAAGTGAATTTGCATACTGAACACGCTGGTCAGGTCATTTTTGGAACAAAATGTGAAATTTTGGCCCTAAGGTCCAAAAAAGGTCCAAGAATCATGTTTTTGGCTCCAAAATTTACGGGAAAGCTAACTACACTTTGCTTTGGTAAGATTTTGAACTGTTTTACTTTTTAGAATCTAGAAAGCATTATCTAGGAACGCTTTTTTTTCAAATTTTTGAAATATTGCCAAAAATAGGTCAAAATCCCACTGCTGACACCAAAATTTGTGGCAACAGTGGGATTTTTTGACAATTTTTGACAAATTTTTGACAATATCTCAAAAACTAAGATAAAAATCAAAAATTTGAAAAAGCGTTCCAAGATTTTGCTTTCTAGATTCTAAAAAGTAAAATGGTTCAAAATTTCACCAAAGCAAAATTCAGTTAGCTTTCCCGTAAAAGTTTGGGCCAAAAAACATGATTTTTGGACCTAGGGCCAAAATGTCACATTTTGGTCCAAAAATGACCTCACCATCATGTTCAGTATGCAAATCTGCTTCTAGAAATATATACTTTTATTTGGATTTAATCATCCGTTGCTGAGTTACAGAGCATAAAATATTTCAGAAAACCAAGGGTTGACAGGGCCCTTAATGAATTGTCACAATGTTTATCATGTTAACCTGGGATGTTAACAAGTATTTTAAAGGTACATATATGACTAGAGGTATATTTTACTTAGGCTGGAATTAGACGAAACCATACAAAAATCTTAAGCTTTAGTTTAAATTCACCGTTATAGAGAATATGTCATGTCCTGGTTATGAGACCCTCCCCCTTCTCAGTTGCTACTATGGTACCATTTCACAAACACCTTGTGTTGGGGGGGGGGGGCTGATGCAAAAATGGGGCCTTTACACATTTTTGAGGTCTAAAAGGGGGGGGGCAAAAAAATTGCCCTAATTGTGCCCCTTAAAATTGAGTTTGTATGTATATGTATATTAATGTATTTTAAATCGCGGATATCTTTATGTTTTCTCAATGTGCAAATTGTACAGTGCATTGGTCATGTTTTAATAAATCACTAATTATTATTATTATTATTTTGATTTTCTGTGGAGTTGACGCTTATTTTCTCGGAAAATAGGGGCCCCCGGAAAATTTTGAGGTCCGAAACAGGATTCCTTAATTTTTTTCATCCTGATTTTGTTTTGCATCAGGACTCCCTATCAAGTGTTTTGAATGGTTCACAATCAACAGAATATACATAATGATCAGTTTGATCAGCATATTGGCCTTGGTTCTGAGTACAAACAGCGTGAGCTAGTAAATTTCACAAATATAGATTTTGACGTCAAAATGCGACAGCAAATTTCAGAAAACTCTATGTTGTGAGAACAAACCTTGGCACACAAACGATGCTGGCGTTTCTCCAGGATGCACTCTGGCTGTAATAAACACTACTCTCTGTTTCACGTCAGGCTCCAGATTTTCTGTAAGAAACAAAACAAATTTCAAGAGTTTGTTAAAAAAAAATTCCTTATTTACTTTGGTTTGATTTATTGTGCAGAAGCAGAACTTTATTTTTGACAACCTAAAATAAGGTTAAGAGCTCCTACAGCTCTCATTATAACATCATTTCCAGGAATGTGTTTTACTGAACCCTCACTGCCATTACAAAAACATTTTCACACATGAATATTTTAAATTGAGTATTTCCTACACTCCTCAATAAACTCTGCAAAGAAACTGGACTGAGTCTCATATATTGGTTGCCCCTGCTAAAGAGAAACCCTGGCGACACCCCTGGATAGAAGGGAAAGTATAATGAAGACACTCTTTCTATCTTTAACAGATCAGTTCAGGGGAACTCACAATTTGGATACGTATCTGAATTTAGATACTCCGTATCAAAATTCTGATACCCGTATCTGAATTTGGATTAAAAACAGCTGAAACGGGATATCAGCTGAAATTAATATGCAGCATACCGGTACGTATAAAAGTCATTAACATTATCATCATTTGTCATCTATTATTCTAAGAAAGTTTTGGCCAAATTATTTTGCCTTCTGTGATAAGGAGCTATCAGGACATGTTTCGAAGCTGTCCCGCTGGAATTGCACAGATGGAAATAACATTACCACAGATGGATTTATCAGAGATGCAAGAAAGATGTTCAAAATGTACTTGCCAGCTTGCGCTATCGATTTGTTTCCTGCGCCACGACAGGCGTATCAGAATTTGGATACCCCTCCATATCCTAATTCTGATACGGGTATCACAATTTAGATACAAACTGTACATGGGTATCCGAATTGTGAGTTCTGCCGAACTGAGATAACTTTCAGCTTATACTTCTTAATAAGTACTGTATTTAAATCTTGAAAAATTGACTAGCGATTAAAGAAGAAAAGCATCAATAGCAATGGTAATTTGTAAAAAAAAGTAGATTACTAGGTGTAAACCAAGTCTAACCTTAAACCTGGGCCCAGTTAGTTACCAACTACAGTTAGCAGGGTTTCGTGAATATGAGCTCTGGTCTATACCTAGAACACCTTTTTTTTTTTACCTATCGACATTCATTTTCTCTTGTATACTCAACTGTTTGTAACAAATTATACAAGCAGCTTCAAATAAGCACAAATTCATGAAAAAGTAATCTATAACAAAATAAAAATCACCCCGTGTCCGCCTGGCTGACTGTGCACATAAAGTAATGCAATTAAGACGGTGCTGAAATTAAAAATCAACCGACCGTTCCTGTAAAGTAACATGGATATTAAAGTTAATTGGGAGTCGCTCACATCTATAAGATGACCATACTTCTACAACTCTTTTTAAAAGCCCTAACCATGATTTTCCATTCCAATTTTCTTAGGGTAGGCTACTTGTTAAAGTGAGTCACTACAGAGACAAATTGACTCACTTTAACAAGTTTGACTCACTTATTATTTTCTGTGAAGCATCATATCAGGTTCTGCGACAACCTCTAGGGGCGCTCAACCTTGATCAGCCCACATATGCACAATCGCTGCCTGGAACAACTCCCCGAGTTTCGTATGGGTTTCCACAAGACATTTAGAAGTTTCTTGTCCATGGGAATTTCAAGGACACTCAACTTCTTGGCACCACCAGGGTTTGAACTCGGGACCTTGCGGACCGCAAACGAGCATGTGCCTTACCGTTTGAGCTAACTTGACTATTTATACTCTTAAGACTGTCTACTCCTCCATTGTGTTTAAAACATTACTATAATTTTGCTTCATTATTCTGTCTTCCACACCACGGAGGCGTCCCTTGAATTGAATGCATATGCACTATTGGGATGAGCCTGGCGGTCAGCCGAATGTTATAAATAAATAAAAATAAATAAATAATGGAGCTAAAGATTACTGATTACTGATTAAATTGTTTTTATTTATATTGAATTTAGGTATTATGTACCACTCTATATATGTAATGGCTCACCCCGAAAGGGGGGACTTTGCAGATGATATCAATTTTGATTTTTTTAATTTCAACTGTTGCGGCATTTTCTAAGCTAAATAATGACACCTTACTTGTTGAAATTGATCTAGGCGATCAAATTTTACAACAGAAAATCTGCTGGAAATTCGTATTATTTTCTTTATTTTTTGCGGCCTATTTTCACCTGTTTCTTGAAAAGTGTTCTGTCGCTAA
This sequence comes from Ophiothrix spiculata, assembly GCA_000969725.1. Taxonomy (NCBI): domain Eukaryota; kingdom Metazoa; phylum Echinodermata; class Ophiuroidea; order Amphilepidida; family Ophiotrichidae; genus Ophiothrix; species Ophiothrix spiculata. The sequence continues at coordinate 247,213 of JXSR01S075475.1, read as the reverse complement.
GTCCCCCTTTTCGGGGTGAGTAATCACATAATAAAAAAAAAATGGACACATCCAGACAAACAAAGAGAAATAAAAAAACAGGGTTGTTTTGGAGGAAGTAACACAATTCTCAAGCCGAAATTAGATTCCAAACTGCACATTTCAAAGAAAAGATGTTTTTTGTGGGAGAATGACGTTGAAAGCGTTAACAGGGGTTACTTAAAACCTAAATGATAATGGGTGGTTGGTAATTAACCATTATTTTATCTTTTCTGACCCTCACTTTTAAGGGAGTTTAAATAAAAATTAGTTCTTGAATATACTTTTTATCACGCAAGCATCCTGGTCACTCCCTTAAAACACAAGTGACAAGCTTATGCAAACGTCAATATTTTGTAATTTCTTGTCAAAGTGGTCATGTTTCCTACGCAAGCAGGAAGAGTTTTATTTGATTGTATTGGCTTGAATGCTTCAGTCCAAAATACAATTTGTCAGATGAACATTTCAAGAGGTACACGGGATATACTGACCAAGCAGCAATCCCAGGGGGTGGGGAGCTTTGGTTTGATGTAATATGGGACAATATGTGACCGCCCATCCCAAACCAGCCATAAATGCCACCTCTTGTCATTTTCACTTTTTTAATTATTTGCAAAGACCATACTTCAAGGATTAAAATGACACCAATGGTCCGCCAAAGGTTGTCAGGGAGTAAAATGTATAACTGAGATAAATGTGTACTATCAGTAAGCCCTATATTTTCTGTTGATTGCCTTAAAAATATGCAGACTTATTTCACATTTCCTGTATTTACTTGAAATGAAACTTTGCAGGTATTTTGTAGTAAGCACAAGAATTAAGAATCTGTCAAAAAATAAATTTTGACAAATTATGACCTTGACATGTATTTTCACCTGTAGCGCAAAATGAAGTTTCTGGCATTTACGACTCATACGGGCTGGACAGCCACATATATGTCACATAGTAGTGAAACTTAAATGCTACTTTGTTCATGGTTCTTCATCAATTGCTAAATATAATGAAAACATTATGTGAAAAGTTCATAGTAAATTTAAATTAAATGGCAAGATGTACTTTTAAACAAATTTTGTTGTCATTTTCTCATTTTGAACAATTTAGAAATAACAATTTTCATAACTTTAGGAATGGCTATTTGTAACAAAACAAAAAGCTTCAGAAAAAACAAAATCTATACTTTTATATCATTATAATTTCCATCTGTGCCCAGAAATACCGGATTTTGCCATACCTTGTCACACATAAGTATCATCATACATTGTCATGTGAGTGTAAGAAAGTTGTATCTGCAATAGCTGCCATTTGTCATAAATTTGGATTGCACACTTCATAATCTCAAGTCGTGGGTCAGTGGTTCTTGAAATTGTTCTTCAGGTGATGGAGAGTGGTTCTTGAAATGGTTCTTCATGTGACGGAGATTTTGAGGGGTTTTTCACATTCTTGGGACAAAGTGTAAAATAAATATAACTTAGGGCAGCCATTGCAGATACGACTTTCTTGCACTCACATGACAACCTTTCTTTCTTACAATTTTTCAAGTGGGTATAAAAAAAAACAAGAATCAGAGCAAAATAAATATAACAAAAGCTCTAATTCAATTTTTTTCCATGGGATCTCAAATATGGTTTGAGATAAAAGGGGAAAGCTAAGGGGAAAATCAAGTGAAATCACTTGTTTAAACTGAACTTGCAAAACCAAAGTCAGGAAAATTCAAAAAGAGGACCACCTTTTTTCAATAATTCTGCACACAGCACTGTCTCAATAAGTGGACGATGCCAATATCCCATATATCAAATGTCCATTTAACAGTCGCATCAAATTTATTGGTTTAATTTGCCTACATCCTCCATGGCAATAAGCCGGCTCCTCTACCTCATAAATTTATTTGGTCTACTTTATCTTGGCTGTATCTTCTTGATATGATAGATCTGTGTAACTTAAAAACTTTACCTACGATTTTGGCCATGGAATATTACAATTAAAGAAACAGCAAGACTGCATAACATTGTTAGTAAAGTTGTGTGATCCCATGAAAATGTGGCCATTTTATGCATAAATGTCAACTACAAGTGGTGCTATTTATCAATATATACTGTATTAATAAATTTAAGCATGTTGATACCCTATGACATTATTTCAAATAGTTTCAACCATCTTGAGAAAAACTCATAAATAATTATTTTGAAAAGACTATTTACGGGGTTTTAAAAGACTTATTTACGGGTTTTGAAAGACTATTTACTGGTTTGCTGCGTACTTTATAGCCGCGTCACTTCCACGCACAGACTTACCCGTACAACAAACTTAGAGACGCAAGCCATTGCTTGCATTCATGGTTATGGTTATAGCATTTTGTTTGTATATTTTTTAATAAGATTAATTAAATTAGGCCATTGAGCAAGTAAAAATTACATTTATTAAAAATTTATTAATACAGTATATAAAACAAATATACCGTGCGAGTCAAAAATACTGCAATAGTTAGATGGAAGCCATATTGTAAGAACAGAAGTAATTTCGAGCAAATAATATTAACTTCTAAATAGGTCATGGATTAAGCTTTCAAACGGTGAAAGAATTGTGAACATTGATAAAGGCGTTGCAAAGATATCCTTATTTGAATAATATGGTATGAAAACAGTTCTGTCCAAATGAGCATACCTCGTCAAACGATTAAATACCAATATTGGATTGAATTTTTTGCCAACACCTCTTGAATAATAACACAAACACAAACGGATTACCTTGCTCCAGTGATCTGAAGGTTATCACCTCTTAATCTATTAATTAACATTTAAAAGACAATTTAGGCGGGTTTTTTTTCAAGTGCAAAACGACATGTGTGGGGTACTGTCTTCTGGGGGCTTACCAATCAGTCATTGCTCAAAATGCCTCAAGATCAGATCACCAATGAGCAACATGCTCTTAATTGCTGAGGTTTATTTTATAACCAAATCTCATACAGAAGTTAAACGGAGATTCCGGGATGCATTCCCCAATTGCCTGTACTATGTGCATCCACTATCTAATAATATAATTCAGGCCGATTCAAAAGAACAGGAACAGTCCATAACCTGAATAAAGAGAGATCTTGAAGACCACGAACGACAAGAAGCAGGATAAGCGTCTACCACGTTCACAGACATTGACAAGGGATCCATAAGTGAGCTCGCAAAAACATCCCCTGCCAAATGTGTTCCAGTCCACGTATAACCGAATATTGAATTTTCAGGGCTCAAGCTCAAACGGCCCTTATCAAGACACCCAAAAACAAAAGAGAGAAAGATAATGTCATAATTGTGTCCTCCATAAATAAAACATATGCACAACAGTTGGACAGAACTGTTTTTATGCCTTCCTATTCAAATAAGTTTATCTCTACGACGCCTTAAAAATTTTCCCCATTCTTTCACCATATTAAAGGTTAATCTATGATCTATTTAGATATATACATTTCATATTCATGATATCCCTTGTTCTTAAAATATGGCTTTCATTTAACTATTGCAGTTTTTTTGACTCAATCGGTATACTGACATTTTTCAGACCTCTGGATTAAAACTATGGTCCTTCAGTGACTAAAATTAGCCGTTTTAGTCACACTTCAGGTCTATATTTTTAACCAGAGCTCTTCAAGACAGTAGGCTCATTCCAGTGAAAACTAAACCTTTTTTGATTTCAAGCAAAAAATCAGCTTTTTTATTCGACCATATGAACAGTTTTTTCAGTCATACATTTGTTACTCGGTATGTGACAAGTATTTTCTAATCAGAAATTTTCTAATCAGAAATTTTGAATTTTGTCTACCCGTGCATGAATGAGCACATGTTTTTATTCAAAAATGTCACAAACGTTACCAAAAAGTTACACCAAAATGTCACAAACGTTACCAGACGTTACCAAACAAAACATTGCATTTAAAGAAATCCTGACGATAGAATTTCCTACTACTTTTATGAACTATTTGTAAATATGTTACCAATCATCTGTAAAAAGCGCAATAAAAAATTTGATAACATGTCAGATAAATTTTACTTTGAAGTCATTTGGAGCAAAAAACATTTCCGTGCGAGGTCACAAACGTTACCGAACGTTACATGAACTTTATTCAGTATTTTGGAAATTATTTTCATCTTTAAACACCTGCATGTCTTGATCCCACCAGTGAGCACCAATATCAACAAAAACCTTGTTGATATAATGTTTATGCTAGGTTCTGTGGCCATTTAAAAGTGAAATTTTCCAATTTTTCGGTCACAAACGTTACTTTGGAATCACCCAGTATATATTTGTATACTATTATCAAAATCAGTATGCAAATGAAGCATCTGACATCAACAACATCAAGAGTAGAGAGCTAATGCTATCAGTAGAAGAAATTTGAAGAAATGTGCTATCAGCAGAAGATAGCTGATGAAGTAACATGCTATCAGTATCAGCATTAGTTGTAGAAGTGTGCTATTGTGCTTTTAGCAGTATATAGTCGATGAAGTAGTGTGCTATCAGCAATAGTTGAAGTAGTGCACTATTGTGCTTTCAGCAGTAGATAGCTGATGAAGTAGTGTGCTGTCAGCAATAGTTGAAGTGGTGTACTATTGTGCTTTCAGCAGTAGATAGCTGATGAAGTAGTGTGCTATCAGCAATAGTTGAAGTAGTTTACTATTGTGCTTTCAGCAGTAGATAGCTGATGAAGTAGTGTGCTGTCAGCAATAGTTGAAGTAGTGTACTATTGTGCTTTCAGCAGTAGATAGCTGATGAAGTAGTGTGCTATCAGCAATAGTTGAAGTATTGTACTATTGTGGGAACCGTGCCTTATCGAAATGAAAACCACCTGTTCATTATGAAAAAATCTGTGGAAATCGCCCTAAAGGGCAGGTACCTAGTATACATATACCATGTTAATGTGAAACCATATACCTACTTGAAACCTTGTTATCACTACTGACAACACTACTACTGATAGCACACTACTTCATCAGCTATCTACTGCTGAAAGCACAATAGCACACTACTTCAACTATTGCTGACAGCACACTACTTCATCCGCTATCTACTGCTGAAAGCACAATAGTACACTACTTCAACTATTGCTGACAGCACACTACTTCATCAGCTATCTACTGCTGAAAGCACAATAGTAAACTACTTCAACTATTGCTGATAGCACACTACTTCATCAGCTATCTACTGCTGAAAGCACAATAGTACACCACTTCAACTATTGCTGATAGCACACTACTTCATCAGCTATCTACTGCTGAAAGCACAATAGTACACCACTTCAACTATTGCTGATAGCACACTACTTCACTAGCTATATACTGCTGAAAGCACAATAGTACACTACTTCAACTATTGCAGATAGCACACAACTTCAACTAATGCTGATAGCATGTTACTTCATCAGCTATCTTCTGCTGAAAGCACAATAGCAAATTGAAACCGTTTGAGTCAAACGAAAGGGCTTGACGCAATTGTCTTGCATCATGATGCAGAAAAATATTGAGTCATGATTCAAAGATAAATGTATAATAGTGTATTTAATGATGAAGCAAACTTGCGCCAGGGCCTCTATCATTATAAAGACCACTTAAAAGAAGGTAGTTATGCGTTTCTCATAATATTTTTGCATCGTAATGTACAGCTTTTGTATAGCGCTACTAAATTTGTGAACAAATTCTCAGAGTGCTGCTGCCTATTATTACGCTGCCGTCAGGAAATCGTCACAATCAGTTCGCATCAATTTGAGGTGCTACTGGCCAGGTGCACACTCAATCTGCACTTAGATTGTAATATTCCCCATAACAGCTCCCCAATATCACTCGGGTCGACGAAGCAACTGAGATTAAATGTCTTGCCCAAGGACATAACCCGTTGGCCGTAGCGGGGCTCGAACTCGCGACCTCAAAATACATTTTGTCATGGCTTTTGCGTCAAGCCCTTTCGTATGTTGGAAGACATTCCGTCATGAATTGCACTCTTAGAAGGCCGGGATCAAATATACGAGTAGTTTTCGGGATCATTTTATTTTGATCCTTTAAGGATCACTTTTGATCCTTTTGCGGATCAATATATTTTGATCCGTATTTCTGGATTACTTTAATACGGAAAGGATGAGCTCACATTTTGATACCGCGTTTGGATGCAACGTGATGTTTTGTTTCATATTTGAGTACACCCCATTACCGCTACACAGCGGGGAATGTATACTATGGTGTAACATGTATAAATACGTTGATTTCATCACACAGTCCCGTGGTCGAGTGGTTAGAGCATTGGTCTCGTAATTACCAGCAGGTATGAGTGCGGCGTGGGTTCAAACCCTGCTAGGGTCACTTCAGTGTGATGTTTTTATGCAGATCTTTTTTATAAGAAATATTTGATCCTTTTTTTCTGATCAAAAATTGTGATCCTTATTTTGGGATCATTTTGATCCTTAAAGGGTAAGCTCATATTTGATACCTAAAAAGGATCAAAATTGATCCTTTTTGTCTCATATTTGATACTTTCTTTCTAAGAGTGTGGGAACCGTGCCTAAAGGTATTCAGTTTGCCTAACTTTGGTGGATTTCGGAAATTTGTTCAAAAAGTAATAAATTGAGTATATTTGGTTGCTTTCTATCAAATTTCTCATACTGATGGTTTGGTTTTTAGCCAAAAATAGGTATACATACAGATGATCAAGTCCGGCAGGCATACAGGCATACAAATATGTCAAAGAACCAAACAGAATGGAGAATGGGGTCTTTGTATTGAAGAGATAGGAGATAATTCTTCAAAAGAATACTTAATTATAGATCTATAACATTGGGTATAGGCATACCTGTCAAGTCTCCCGATTTAGGCGGGAGTCTCCCAATTTTAGATAGCACTCCCGACCTCCAGATCGGGTAGCCATATACTTTAAAATCTCAATATAGTGCACCTTTTCCCAGTTGCCATTTTGTCCCATATTTTTATATGGTTTATAAGATATGAAATTGAGTGCCTGTTTCTGATATATAACGAATGTAACTTTCATTTTAGCATCTGATTAGTAATGTAGACCTCTTGGTATTGTGGTAAGGAACATGTTTAAGAGCAAAACATGAGGTGCACTATATCGAGATTTTAAAGTAGCTCCATATCTCCCACTTTTTTTTTTTAAGTCTCCCTTTAGGTGACAATATGTATAGATGTATATCATGAAAAAAAAGTGGTAGAAATGTTTTATAAGTGATACTTTGTATCCAATTGAGGACCCTAGAACCAGAAGGGGGTTAAGTTACATTGAGTACAAACTGAGAAAATAGCACAAACATCATATCATTTGTGTTGTCTTGAATGGTATTGCTGTATCTCGCAGTGACTCTTACACGTGCTCTGATCATTAAATTACTACACAACTTGTACAGAATGTAGAAATAAGAATTCTGTAGCAGGAAATTGACACAACTCAATTTTCAAGATTTTGTGACTTAACCTCCTAGGGTCCTCAATTTGTGTTGAAAAAATGAATACAAGATCGTTATTAGTCGTCTGTGCGCTAGTAAGACCAATTTTTTGCTTGTCGGTTATCAAAAGCTACGTAAACATTTTTTGGGTGTACCTTTTTGACCTCATATGTTAGTTGCCCGTAAACTTTACTCGTAAATTTAAGTGATTACAGAAATCTCCCGCATCAGAATTTGAAAATGTTGACAGGTATGTATAGGGTAAATTAGAAGTCACATCATGTACTGTGCATGAGACATTATCCCAGAGACTCGCCCACCCACCTTCGCATTTAATACCAGATAATAAAAAGCAATTAGTGTATAATAAACCTGATACCTAATCAATCAATTGACGATGACATTTGAAATTGAACTTACACGAGTTGTTGAGTAAACATTTTATCATGTACACGCAAGGAGGTTATATCCACATAGCTGCCATATGTCATATTCATTTATTAACTACACCTCTTTGAGTATTTTATAAGTTAACCCTAACATCCTACCTACCCCTTTCCGTTCCCAGCCTACCTCCTCGGAAACAAGGGTGTCAAAAACTGGTGGTTTCCACCGGTGCTCGTACCAGGGACCTCTACATCCCAATCCCATGTCCACCTATACCAAGCCACCCGAGGGGCGCTGCCTAGGCAATTTCGTGCTCATATAGGATCCCGTCTATGACGTATTCGGACTTAGGCAATGTTTGTGATTTTCTCTTGTAACCTTTGGGAGCTTTAGGGTTATTACAATATTTTTATTGGTTAAATAGTGGAGACGCATAAAGAGTACTTTTGACTACTTTTCTGCATGTGGGTTTATACGTAAGTACAACTGCGCCGGGTGTGTTAATGCATTGCGCATGTGTGTTTTACGCACACGTGGGTAAATTAGTAAAAACTTTCGCATGGTACTACCATATGGCTCACGGCAAAAGTACTGACTTTTAGATTTATTTCCAAGTTATATTTTGACTTTTTTGAGGTGTAGTAAAACAAACACAACATGGTTTATTTCGAAGAAGTATTGCAAAATACTGTACCTCGGTGTTGGGTGAGCAAGATTTCTCGATCATCAAACACCTCGGGACAGTATTTTGCGATACTTCCCCTCAAACCATGTTGTATTTGTAAAATACCATGTCACTACACTCTTAGAAAGAAAGTATCAAATATGAGACAAAAAGGATCAATTTTGATCCTTTTT
>JXSR01S075475.1:224000-238128 GCA_000969725.1 Ophiothrix spiculata | reverse complement strand
GCAAAAGGATCAAAAGTGAAAACTACTCGTATATTTGATCCCGGCCTTCTAAGAGTGTAGAATGTGACAAAAACATCAAAATTTATCTCCTGTATGTCGCCACAGACTGTATACTAATGCTCATGATATACTTAAAAACGCAGCAAGCGTTTAGATATTAACAAAGACGCTAAAGTTGAAAATATTTGAACTTGCTAGCGTCTAGCTAACGTCTTCGTAGTGTCTAAAATCAAACCAGACACTAGCTGTGTCTTGTTAGTGTATCATGGGCATAAGTAAGAGAAGATACCGTTTGTATCCCATCATGCATTGCTTCCTATGGGATAGTTTGTATGGGAAATTTTGTGAGTATAGTTAGTGATGAAATTCTCATAAAACAATGTTAGTTATTGTAATCTTGCATTTTGGACATGTTTCATCAGTAACTACTCACATGACTTCCTGTACAAAATTTCCCATGGGAAGCAATGCATGATGGGATACACACGATATCTTCTCTTGGAGTAAGTGGTGTGTAATACAAACTTATGATAAATGGCAGCTATTGCACATAAGACTTTCTAGCCTTCATAAGATGATTTCACCTGTTGATGAATCAGGTGATATGAGCAACGCACAGATCAAAGAACATCTTCAAAGAACACCAGGAGGATGTCTTGAAACAAGACAAATTGGCATTGTAATGAAGGACTGGTGATGAAAGTGATAAATTAGGTTGAATTTGGCCTGACCAGCATAGCAATAGCTTGCCATTTAGGGCATTATACAGCAATGCTTAACACGTACCATTTTGGTACAAATTTAGAACATATGCAAATCTATAATCTTGATAAATCTCTTAATTTGTACAAAATCTTTAAAGGCAAATCATTGTTCATGTATTGTTACATAATGACTCACCCTGAATGGGGGAATTTGCAGATGATTTGTTACAACATTTTGTAAGCTTTAAAATGACATCTTACTTGTTAAAATTGATTAAGGCGATGACATTTAAGAGCAAAAAATGTGCTGGACATTCTTTTTATTTTTAATTTATTTTGCTGCCTGTTTTCACCAGTTTCTTGAAAAGTGTTCTGTCACAAAGTCCCCCTTTTTGGGGCGAGCCATCACATATTTTATATTAAAAAGGTCAAATATATTTACAAAATATAAGAGTACTGGGTCACATGTCACATTTCCTTTTTTGGAGGGGTGGGAGTGGGGATAAGGGAGAGTGAGTCAAGAAACTTTACTCAAATTTCCCAGAAGTTCAGTAGAGTCATTGGTCTCTTATGCAAATTCCCCAAACAAGGGTGCTACATACATTGCACAGCAGATAGCCTTCATACCTGGGTGTGAGACTTTCAGAACCCTGTATGTTGGCAGGCGACACACCACAATAGAGCTTCCCATTGACTTACTGTACAAATTGGCTTTCTAAAAGCACCCAAGAACTCAATAATAAAGCAACTGGTTGCTTCAACATTGGCTTTTCTCAGATGATTATGATCATTGACCAAACATATTGCCCTTCCATACGTTTTGAAGTCCTGTTTTTAAGAAGGGCAGTCAATTTTGCGGATTTTAGAAATGCCGGATTGCGAGTGCTAGTTATTTAGTGTAGTGCGCCCATCATGGACATGATGGAGACATGAAGCAAGTGGCTGCAGAAGAATGTTTCATATTAACTCTTTCACTCTGGAATAAAATTTTCGCCATCCGTCCTATTTTGCCGGAAAGCCGCTCTGAGCGGCTCACAGAGACATAACTTTATGATAACATACGAAAATTGTAGTGTGTAAGGGTTGTTATTTTTTCTAATAAAAATTATTGTACTAGATAGCTCCTCATTTCAGCTGCTGGCTGGTGAAATTTTGACCAATTTGGAATTATAGTTTTGTTTTTGGAGCTATTTCAAAAAATTGTGTCAAAGTAGAAATTCCGGCAAATTGTGCACGCTTTTGCGAGCCGCTGTGAGCGGTTTGCTGAAGTGAAAGAGTGAAAGAGACTAGTCTAGATTCCACCTAGAATTAAAAATTTATGGAAATGCTCTAAATAAAGCTTGAAAGTATAGTAAAATCCAAAAAAGTGCAATAAGTTACACATAAATGGCTAAATTTTTTAGAGAGAATTAATTTGCAATTTATCATTCTTTGATGGTGGTGTGGCTATCCTGTGTTTTCTAAATCCTAAATTTGTACCTCAGATGGATTTACCAGATAAAAGATCAAACAAAGCTGCTGGAGATAAGTAAATACATATTAAAAGAGAAACAATGTCATCACAAATAATTTGTTTACCCATCACAGGTGTAGAAACAAGATCTTTTAAAATTTGAAACTAGAAACACTGTTTTCTCAACATCTTTTTTGCGCCTGCGTACAAAAATAAAGTTGGTAAAGAATTGCAATTTTATCCAATATTCCTCCAAATCATGGGAAACTACTTGTAGGTTATATTACTATAAACATGTTCTATCGATTCAAGTAAAAAAAAAATATGTAGGTAAAAAACTAGTGGGAAGAATCTAGGCCAGTCCCTTTAAGCCCTCCTCTTCCTTTCCTTCCTTCCTTCCATCACATTAATGACTCAATCAATTAATCATAAACACAATGATGAACCGAGTCCCATTGTTTAATCCACCTGTTGTGTTCACAATCCAGATACCTCCTGCTTTTGTGTGTTAGATTTTTGGCTTAATGTGATAGGAAGCAAATTCAGCTTTTAAACGTCAGTACTTTCAGTATTTCGAGGGTTGAGAGACACATGGCCCCCGTATTTGCAAGGCAACAAGCTTCAGGCAGTAGGACGCTGTTTTCTTAAATATACGAGGGGGTACAAAAAGTTTTTATCTTTACCCAGAAGGGATGAAGCTATATCAGTGAAATTTTGTCAGAATAGTTAAACGTCTTTAAGTACATTATGGTGCAGAAATGGTCTCCTTAGGTTTACTTTCTTCGAGGTATAGTTTAATACTTACATTTTATGTCAAAAAGTGAAATTTGATCTTTTCACCACAGTTTAACTTTAGCAGCCATTTATTCAAAATCTTCAATTGTGACTTTCCGTTCATTTTGCCAGAGCACCCCTCATATATATAATTGTCTTATAAGGCCTAACAAGAGCTTAACAAAACAGATACTACTATGGCATTGTATAGCATGATTCAAAATACTGTATAATGAATAATTAAATTCCTAACTATCCCCTTCTCAAATTTCCCAACCCTCAAACAAGCCACTGCTTTACGCAGGCCATATACCGGTATGCAATAAATACTATCATGAATGTACCATGCTCTTATATATGTCCATACTACCTCCTTACGGAAAAACTTGAAAATGTGAATAACATTTCAAGTATTTGACTAGGCATGTATGAGATACTTGGGATTCCGCATTGAGCAATATTTGAACATTCTTCTTGTCATTATTATCCGTTTGTCATCTTTGTAATTCTTCATTTTTTAATCTGAAGAAGATTTATTTAGCTGCTTGTATTCCACCCAATATGTACAGGGCAATATTCTGACAAGTGTTTATTTTACGACAAAAGATTTTCCCCCAATTTTTCTCAAAAGTGTTTATTTTTATGACTCTGCTTTTGGAGTAGTTTAAAAAAATATAGTAGGGATCCAAAAACTTTGGTATGAAAAAATGATTCCATCCCATGTTTTTCTTAATCCTCAACACTATAATCATAAACATCCAATATGTGGCTGTCCAGCCCATATGAGCCATAAATGCCAGAAACTTCATTTCCCGCTACAGGTAAAAATACATGTCAAGGTTGTAATTTGCCAAAATTGATTTTTTGACAGATCCACAATCCCTGTGCTTACTAGAAAAGTTTCATTTCAAGAAAATTATAGGAAATGTGAAATAAATCTGCATATTTTTAAGACAATCAACAGAAAATGTAAGGCTTACTGATCTTTGAACACATTCATCTCAGTTACAAATTTTACTCCCTGACAACCTTTGACGGACCATGACTTGACTTCTGGAAATTGTGTGAAGTTCATTAAGGTGTTATTTTAATCCTTACATTATGGTCTTTGTAAATAATTAAAAAAGTGAAAATGACAAGAGGTGGCATTTACGGCTGGTTTGGGATGGACGGTCACATATCAAGGTATTTAAGAATATTCCCTTATTTCTAAATGTTATCGACTTTTAGTTATAATTTGGGAATGTTGTTACTTTGAAAGTTACAGCTGTGCAGACAAATTATTAAAACTTTATGACTACTTCTAATACGATAGGTTTGTTCAAATGCTTTGTAGTTATCTCATTAAAAGACAGAAGGTTTTAGGTTACAAAAGTTTACAAAATTATAAATGACAAAACTTTTAAATAATCTTAGCGCACAAAAGAGACCTGTCAATCAAAGAAGGTAATAGTTTATCTTCTACGGAAAGCAAATTAACCAAGGCTTTTTGCTTTTGCTCAGGTAAACACAAAAGAGTTGTTACATATTGCAACTCCCAAGCGGGGATTATCTATACTTATTGACTCAAGTAATAGAATCAGTAATGCATTCAAAAAAATTAAAAAAGCTTACAAAATGCATTGTTATGCATTATCAAAACATTTGAACTAAATTGTATATCAAAACAAATTAGCCAAGGCTTTTTGCTTTTGCTCATGTAAACATAAAAGAGTTGTTATATATTGCAAACTTCCAAGTGGGGATTATCTACACTTATTGACTCCAGTGAATAGAGTCAGTTATGGGTTTTAAAATATTTTACAAAAGCTTTAAAAATGCATTGTTATGCAATATCAAAACATTTGAACTAAACTTGTATATCTTAACTTTTATTTTTTAACTGATTTGCCCAAAGTTGTATTTGAACAATGAAAAGTGATGATAGAACAAGAAGATGTTTCTATTTGTCATTGTTCATACTTTTACAATTTGCAATTTTAATCTGTCAATACTAAGTTGGACATCACTGTCTTAATTTCAAATAACGATCTCAACATCTTGCTTGATAAGGTTAAATGGTCCGGTACAAAACGTACCAATTACGACTTAATAAAAACGCCATACTTATCAAATTCTACTTGTCAATAATTTGTTTTTGTCCCAGACAGTCTGATAACTCAACCCATGAACTTGGCTTCAAGTTCAATATCTAATCAAAAAAGTGCTATTAGTTGGGTCTGGCCACATGAGGTCACTTCAAGAAAACAAATTGCTCATATAACTTTTTTTCTGAGAAAGGCTTTTAGGACTGGTATTCATAACAAGTGTTAGATTTTTAACGAGCCTGTTAAAATCTACCAATTGCTCATATAATAGTGGGAAATTTGCTGGGTATTTAAAGGGGTCACAAATTAATGCTATGGTCAAAGTGGTCCATGAGTCTGGGGAGGGCAGGGGTACTTAAATTTGGTTTGGGCAAGACGTGCCTTTGAGAAAAGCCATCCATCCAAATACCAATTTTCAAGAGAAAAGGGACCCATCCATATACCATATCTCTCAAAATTATTTAAAAGTTTCATGTTTTTGCCCAAACTTGCACTACTTTGACACAATGTTTAAAAAGTTTTGTGAAGAATTGCTCTAAGTTGCCCCATTTGCGCAAAGTTTGGAAAAAATTTGAAAAGACAACCCATCAAAAGAACACATTCAAGAAAAAGGACCGATTGAAATACCAGAGTGCCTGATTTTGCTACCCAAATTGGCGAAACATCCCCCATAACCCCTTTTGTACTACTCCAACCCCGGGTCAAAAAGAATGTGTGCTTTTTGACTTTTGGTTTAAAAACTTGTATGTGTACTTTTTTTTCTTTTTATCCTTGGTTATCCTAAGTAAGGTGAACTGAAATGAAATTCACTGCTCATGATGGCATGGCAAAAAGAGATAAGTAAATATTCACCAAAAGCTACCAAATGACTTTGGCGCTTTGATTTTGCTAGACGAGGACAGAACAAGAGAGAGTATTGACTAGCATGGACTGGGGCTGGCAAAAGTTGATGCATTTAAGTTAAAACATCTGACTAGAGTGTGTCAGATTCAGATCAGATTCAGATTCAGATATATTTTATTTGCAATGTTGCGCGGCTCAAAAGCCGAATTGAACATACAAAAATGTATGAAATACAATACAAATACAAGGAAAACGAGAAAAACGGTCATTGAAGGCAGTGCAGAAGTGCAAAGGAATGATGCCACGAAGCAGCAGAAAAACCTACTTATTAAGCAAATTAATGAAGTAGGGGATATGACTGTTGGCAAATCTATCCGTCTGCGCAAAGTATCGGGAGAACTGTTCATCACTCCTCAGACTTCTGCTACGGCAAACCTTTCTTCTTGGAGGAAGGAGACCACTGGTACGCCAATGCCATTTAGCATTATTTTGAGTGCTTTGAAGCTCTCCTGTTATGTAACATGCTTGAAGAGGGAGCTTTTGGATACGATATATAAATTTGTCGTAACTGTTACATGGGGGACATGACAGAGGTTTTGTAAGAGCAGCAAAGGACACTTACTCCTCAGAAGTTAAAATAAAAGTGTCACAATGCCAGAGCAAATCATTTTGCTTTGGACCATCATTAAATGAATAAGCCATTGTCAGGAAAACTTGAAGACCATAAGGTACCTGTCTCGTAATCCATAGGTTGTGAGTTCGAGCCCCGCTCATGCCAACTTGTTGTGTCCTTGGGCGAGGCACTTTATCCTCATTGCTTGTGATGATTGGATGTTAGTTGTGTGTTTGTACAGGCGATGTTGTAATATTTTAACCAATTAAGTCTATGGTCACAATAACTCGTACGAACAGTTATGGGCAGTTTAAAAGGACCACGAGCAGCGAGCAAAGCGAGTGTCCCGTGGTCCTATCAGATGGACTATACACTGTTCGTACGATGTATTATTATTATCATTATTGTTATTCAACTTTCAGGTTAGCAAAATATTAATGTGTTAACATTAAAAAACTTTCAGCACAAATACCCAAAGACAAGGCTCTCTGAGGCTTCATCAACAAGTAGCCAATTGACTATAGCCCATTTAAGCATCTCGACTGATATCTTCTCGCATTTATGTCTGTCCTACCCATAGTTATTTCAGGATAAATTTCCCAACCCTTCACACCAAACTGTAACATTAGCTGTTTTATAGACTCGCTTGTGTGATACGAGATATGCTCAACGCACACCATGGGAAAGATGGGATGGGCATTGATCTCGCTAGACGATGACAGAACAAGAGACGGTATCGACTAGCATGGACTGGGGCTGGCAACAGTTGAAAGTTGACGCATTTAAGTTTAGCCATCTGCAAAATGATAGTGTGTCAATGCCATTTAGTACTCATTTTGAGTGTTTTGAAGTTCTCTTGTTATATAGGGGGCTTGGGAAGGGAGTTTGGGGACATATGACTAGCTATCTTTGTTTGAGGGGATTTAAAGGGAAAGTTTGGGACAAGCTACAAAGTTAAATATCTAATTTTTGTCTTGTGAGTAAGTTTGGGAGTTTAGATTTGTCTCAAAATTTAATCCTCCTATAACATGTTTATCCATGAGTTTGTGAACCCACACTGTAAAAAAAGGATGTAATTGGACATTATTTGTAATCTTAGAATACAGGAGAAAGTTACAGGAAAGATGTAAAAATGTGGGTAAACACCATGCACAATCACATAATTTACGAGAAATTGTCAATTATTTTACGGCTTTCTGTCAAATTGTCCTTTATTTTCTACTTTCTATAAAATTCTTTGGAAAATGTCCTGCCAGGAAAATGTCTCGTAAATTATGTGATTGTATAGGGTATTTACTCAAATTTACATTAGATCACCCCCCCCCCCCCCCTATAATCTAAGTTTACAAAGTCTGTCAAATAACATCCTTTTTTTACAGTGCCGTTTGCATAGAAAGCTCTTGCTTTGGTCATAAAATGACTAGAGTTAAGGCCAAACCATATTTCGGCCTCCAAACAAAATTTTCACTACCAAACATTTGGTCGTGACGTCAAAATGACGAGTGACTCCAAACAAAATAACTTCAACACCGAGTTGAGACCAAATAAAATTTCGTGCTAGATTGCACATGTTATTGAATTGCCATATACATTGGACAAAATGTTTGTTACCCGTTCATACTTTAAATTTGATGGAAAAAATAGTTGGTGACGTCACGACCGAATGTTAGGTAGGGAAAATTTTGTTTGGAGATCATTCAACTCAAAAGTCATGGTGATCTACACTATAAAAAGATCAAATATCAGTAAAATTGTGTAAAAGACCATTTGATTCAACATAATACAAATCAAAAGACATGCAAACCACTTGACCTGCCACAGCATTATAACAAAATAAACCACAAAACTTGGATTCCAGCCCATCGGCAAAATATAGCTTTTTTTGATCGCAACATTATTCAAGAATAAGTAATTGTAGCTAGTTGTCAATCCCTATGCGTAACTATTTACATAAAACTCTAGCATTAGATTGCGTTGACATTCTGAGTAGAATTCTCTTCAAACAGATTGGTTACTAATCAAGTTGAGAAATGGATGATATATACAAACAAATTGGGAGTTTCAAAGCTGTAAAAAGAGTATTTTACAAACAGATAAGTTTCAAAAAAAGCTTATTTTGGTGATCGCAGGTTTGAAAGTAAATACTTAAGACTCAGGGGAGGACAATTATAGCATGAGTGGCACACAATCTATGTGAAGAAATCAAGAGGCGCTGTTTTTTTGATGTAGTGATGTGACGTATAAAATTATGACCTGTGATTGGTCAGTCCTGGCTGTTCCATGTTATTCACTTAGTTTAAAATGACAGAATCTGCTAAATGTCTATCTGCAACTAAATTAAATTTAGTTATTTCAATGTTTCTCTTTGCTAGTTGTCACATAAGTTTGTCTTTTAACTTTTCTTAAATTTCTAGAGCTGCTATGCAGAAAGTTTAACTCTTTCACTCTGGAATAAAATTTTCATCATCTGTCTTATTTCAACAGGAAACCGCTCTGAGCGGCTCACAGACACCTCACTTTATGATAGCATACGATAATTGTATAGCACCATGCAGGCTAGGGTTGTTCTCTTTGCTAATAAAAATTATGGCGCTAGATAGCTCTTCGTTTCAACTGCTTGCTGGCAAATTTTCGACCATCCAGGATTTTTTTTTTTAGAGCGATTTGAAAAATTTGCGCAAATGTAGAAATTCTGACCAATCATGCACACTTTTACGAGCCACTGTGAGCAGCTTGCCAGAGTGAAAGAGTTAATACCAGTAAAGTGAATGATTATTCCATGCAAAATTAAGCAACTGCTTTGTAACAGAAGACTTTTAGTATATTCAAAGAGCACCAATTTGGCATGGGGTGGGTTTATGGGTTGTACTGTCGATGGCAGAGGAGTTCATGTAGGTAGCAGAAATCCAGAGTCATTTTTAAATATCCTATACCACTTTTGTTTATTCTATTTCCTGATTCTATACTGATCTTCTCCATTTTGTTTGGACCTTACTGTGAATCCTGGAAGCATGCTTCTTTGAAGTAGTTTGGGGTACTTTGGTTTAGTTTCACAACTGGTTAATTCTGACCTGTAAGACCACAAACTCTGTGCCTAGTTCAGCCTAGTTCACAACTTACTTCTCGGGGCACATCACAGACAACAGGCCTCACAAAATGGGCGTTGTTTGGGACTGTTTCACAAATGGCTACTTACAGACTACTTCAGACATATGGCACAAGGAAAACAGCAACCTTGTGCCTCATATTTGGAAATTGACCTCCTCAAAGCTGAATTCATACTCATGACACATTGCATTTGGAAACGCACGGAGCATGTGTACATTGTAGTTTTGAGCTGAAAATTCAATGCACACATGCTCCGTGCGTTTCAA
Source organism: Ophiothrix spiculata (assembly GCA_000969725.1). Classification (NCBI taxonomy): domain Eukaryota; kingdom Metazoa; phylum Echinodermata; class Ophiuroidea; order Amphilepidida; family Ophiotrichidae; genus Ophiothrix; species Ophiothrix spiculata. The sequence goes on along the minus strand of JXSR01S075475.1, from coordinate 228,280 downwards.
AACGCGATGCGTCACGAGTATGAATTCAGCTTCATGTGTGTTCTTTGAATCTGATTTACAACTGACTACCTGCAACATCTTAAAACAGCAACTTTGATGTCCCTGGCCTCTCTTAATGGATGTTGTTTTGGCCTGTGTTCTACATCTTATTCTAACAGATTCATCCCAAGACTCATCAAAGGTAAAGTACCACCCTTTGCCTCAGTTTTCAAGAAGTTCCCCCTTTTTAAAAGCACACAGGCCTCCGTTAATGGGTGTTATTTTACAAAACCACCTGGTATTTCTAGCTTTGCTTAAAAACAAAGAGTTCAATTTACTCTCTCCATCAATGGTCATCTGCAATTCATTACACTGAGAGATGTCGTTACCAATGTTGTATCAATTGCACTGTTAATGTATCAATACGTTGTCTCAATTAAAGCAGTGACATTTCTGTTTAAAACCTCTGGAGGCACACACATATATCACTAGTGCAATAAGAACACTTCATTGGAAGTGAACCAAGAATTGATTAAATTCTGATAACAATGTGATTTTCATGGGATTGTTTGTTTTGACTGATTTGCTGTTTTGTTCAATGTTTTTCTCAAACAATCCAAAACTGCTCATGGCATTGACATGATATAAACAAAAGTCGTTTTTAACATACCCAGCAAAAATAGAGGAGTCTGTTGACTGTATCCCATGGTTCACTTACAGTACAGAAAACACTAACACAACTGGACAGGTTGGACAAGTCCAGTGTAGCAACTGCAAAGCACTCAGCCTGTCCAGTTACTTGCATCTATACATTACACAACCAATTTCCTCAAATAAAGGTACTATGAAGGCCAGGATTTTTAAGGGTATCAGAAGTGCTCTAAAATACAATTCCCCTCACGACTTGTCCTTCGGAAAAGGCCACCACTACTGCATCGCTGCAGCCACCTTGTGATGCATAGGGCTTCTGCATGTGGAAAGCTGAAAACACAGATAGATGGCCATTTGCTAGGTACCTGTGGGTTGAGTACCTGAACACATGCAGTAGTAACGCAGTACACCTTTAGCCAAAAGAATATTGATGTGTAATTTAACACTTGTGTAGTACTATTCATAGGTTACAGTAGTAGGGTAACTTATGGTAGGCGAAGTGTGTGGTTTACCCACTTTTGTACCAATTGCCACCCATACTAAATCATATGGGGATACACCTGAGCCACCAACCACCAACCATTGTGAGTATGTCCACGCAGGTCAGTGTTGCTGGTGTCAGAGTCACTGATCATCCCAAGGCTCAGGTGCCTCTAACCCTACCTAACCGATGACAACCACTAAACCTAGGTAAATGGAATGCTAAAAAGGTACTAAAGGAAAAAAGAATAAAAGAAAGATAAGAAGAAAAGGAAAAGGGAGGAGAAAAGAAGGAGGAAGGAAAGGAAAAAGATAAAAAGGAAAATGGGAAAAGAGAAGAGAAAAAGGAAAGGGAGGATGGAACAAGAAGAAAAAGAAAAAGAGAGGAAACAACAATAAGAGGGAGAGAGAAAATCATTGGGGTTATTGTTTAAATAAGTTCAATTGTAGTTATTATGGTGGTAATAAAATGTAAAATAATGGACACAACTAGCAAGATTCTAGTGCCTAAACCCTGTTGCCTTCCGGGGCTCAACCACCTGAGAAGATCACTTTGCTTGCTAAGATCTAAGGAAGAAATCATAGGAGTTTTGCCCATCCTTAGATAAATGCCCAAGTACACCCCACGCTATAGGGATTTTTCTGTGTATCTATATATAAGCAGCGGTGGAAATACCCACATGATAGTCAACCCAGGGTTAGGCAACCCCGGGTTGACCAACCCTGGGTTGTCTTCCACTTAGATTCCTATACGTAGAATATACTATTACTAGTATTGAAAAGCAGGTAAATCATAATGTACTCAGTTGTTTTATAGCAGGTTGTACAATGTACACCCTGGGTAATCTTTACTCACATAATTGACAACCTGTGGATGTTAATGTAGTTCATTTGTCAACCCAGGGTAATCATAGTCAATTGCATTAACAACTTGAAGTTATTAGTGAAGTTCATTTGTCAGCCAGCATAATGGGCGATATTTTATTGCAGGTTGTACAGTGTTCAACCTACGTGATCTTCATTCACATAATTGACAATTTGTAGTTGTTTTTTAATTTACTGGTAGACCTAGGGTAATCATAGTTGAGAGTATTTCTGGGTTCCCACACAGTCGATATCATATTAGATGAATCATTTCTCTGAACAACATTCATCGCAACACTAAGCCTACCAACCACACAAAGGCATGGGAATGATGACATTGACAACAAATCGCACTCAGCTTGTGTCATATTATCTTTCTCCATATACACCTAAATATATCTTCACTTCTGTACTTTTCATTCATTCATTTCATTTTTTTCATTTATTTATTACTTACCAACTTGAAGTTGTTAATGAAGTTCATTTGTCAACCCAGGGTAATCATAGTCAGTTGATATATTTTAAGCCTAGATATACTTAATAGTAGGATAATGTTGTATGTTGTACGTATTATTTAATAGTAGTATAATGTAGTATGTTCTACGTATAGAGTCCACGCACTAAGTGGAAGACAACCCAGGGTTGGTCAACCCGGGGTTGCCTAACCCTGGGTTGACTATCATGTGGGTATTTCCACCACTGCCTATATATAACTGGCCAAATCTCACTAAGAAACCACTTCAAAATTCAAACCCCCATTTTACCTCATTCTTATTTATTTAAAACAACAGAAACTGAAAAACTGACCCTTTTTAGGTGGCTTATAACAGCTACATAAAAAAATTGGGTATACCCCTTGGGTCTCAAAAGTTGGTTGCCCCTCCTAACAATAAACCCTGGCACCATGCCTGTTTCGTTCCTTCTTCCCTCTAGATGTGAATTTTGATATCACCATTCCCCTGACCAAACTGATATGAAATAATACAGATATTTATCACTTGGTTGACTTAAATCCTTGAATCCCATTGGTCAAAAGCCAATTAATATATAGCCGTATTACAGATTTTAAGTCTAAAAATAACCATGACTGCGTAATCAAAAAGTTATCACGCAGGGATGACTGCGCGTGATGTGTTTTTATTGCGCGCGTGCAAAAGTCGCGCACGCAAACATATCCTTAAACCGTGCAATACGGTTATATATTACCTGTTTGGTAAATCCGTATTGCTTGGTTGACTTTTACCATTTAATAAGACAATTTAGGTAAATTTGAAATCTAATTCTGCATAATTTACGTTTTAATAATAAGATCCATGCCTACCATGCCTACACCAAGTGATAAATTTGTTACCCCCTGTTCTTACGCAATACGGAAGATATCTATGGTTGGGTGTTGTATCACATTCAACCTTTGGCCTCATGTGATACAGCACCCAACCATAGATATATTTCCGTATTGCGTGAACAAACAGGGGGTAACTAATATTATCATTTTTAATACAAAGTTACCTAACGCATACATTACTGACCACTTTCCCAGTCCCATTCAGGTCATTGTCTTCCTTCTCTTGCCTCAACTTTCTTGTCACAATAACTTACATCCAATTTGGGTTCTACCTTTATCTCATCTAACATACTTACATATGCCTCACCACACAGTCTTTCAAGACTATAGACACTTTATGTCCCCATTTCCACTTTATTTAGTTGAGACTGTTTAGTCTGGGTAGCCTAGGGTTGTATCTTTCCCATGCTTTAAAAGGACTGTTGAGTTTTTTGAACATGGCTCATCCTTAAAAGAGGCTAGCTACGGTTACATTCAAAAAAATCATGACTCTCTTAAAGGGATTGACCACTATTAAAACTGCTTGTGGTTTTGTCAAGGTTAAAGACAGACCTATCAATTAAAATAATAATTCTGACTTTTAAAACAAAACAGAAAGTATTTCTTAAGATTTATTTATTCTGATTACTATAATGACTTTGACAAACCCTGTATATAAGCAAAAAAACTTCTTTCTCACACATTTTCAAAAGCCTGATGTAACAATTTTTCAATCTCTTACACCAAATATTCACAATATTGCCTTAGCGGGAACACTAGTGGTGATTTTTAGTGGTTATAGGTGGTAGTGATACTGATGGTGTAAGTGGTGAGAGTGGTAGTACTGGTGGTGGTTGTGAATATCATCCCTCCTTCTACCTTTCTTCCTTCCTTCCTTCCTTCCTTACTTACTTACTTCCTTTCCTTCCCCCCTCTTCAATTTTGAATAATTGCCTTCACCATTCCCATCAAACAACTGATA
>JXSR01S075475.1:141414-153219 GCA_000969725.1 Ophiothrix spiculata | reverse complement strand
AGATAGCTCATGAAGTAGAGTGCTATCAGCAGCAGATAGCTGATGAAGTAGGGTGCTATCCGCAGTAGATAGCTCATGAAGTAGGGTGTTATCAGCAGTAGATAGCTTATGAAGTAGTGTGCTGTAATCAGTAAATAACTGATAAAGTAGAATTCTAGATTAGATATCTGATAGAAAATGTGCTTTCGGTAGCAGAAGAAAGTTTTAGAAAGCAATCCATTCAACAAAAACACATCTTTCTTTCTTTCAGAATAGTGCATATTTTCGATATTCTTTATACAGAGAAACATGTTTGCCTTTATCTGTTAGTTTCATCAATGTAGTGACCATTCCCATGAATACACCATCTATGTGCTTTTCTTTGATTGGTTGGGTATTTGATGATTAAATACATCATTTGCAATATATATCATTGAAATAGTTTCATATGGAGATATCTACAGACATATATATAGACAAGTGCTGTGTGTGCAGTATTACCATATCATTGTGTTTGCATTCAAGCAAGTGACTTGTTGTGTTAACAAGATGCTAATACTTAAATCAGATATATCCTAGCCAATGTTGTCATTGTTCCGATGAAAGATCCCTGTATCAATAGTCCATTACCTTAATGGCTTACAATATCTAATACATATATTTGAAACTCCCTAGCTTCATTGTAATACGACTGTTTGCAACCTACCTAAATGGTTTTAAGAATGTGTAAGTCTGTAAATATACCTAAATCATGTTGGAAGAATGTGTAAGTCTGCAAATCTACCTAAGTAGTTTTAAGAATCCGCAAGTCCCAAGTCTTGTTGCAATATACTAGCTAGTTGTTCTTGCATGCTTTTTTCTGTCTCACATTTATCAAATATTGCACGGGGTTGAACTCTAATTACTTGGAGACTGGGGACAAATTACCCAATCACATCTCAAATCCATGTTCTCCCATAGCTAGTTGCCTGTGAGTAACCACCCATACATGTATGGAATTGACAACAAGTGACACAATCTTAACCCAAAACTCGAAAACTAAGGTACAACTGGACATCATCAACGTAAAGATGGTATTTGATGCCTTTTGATGCTGTCACATTGTTCGTTGCATAGGTTTCAATCCACCTTATTGACGTCACATATTTAGTTTTATTTGTATCGCCTTGTGAAAATAACTTTATGTAAATATTTATTTTTTTAATTCTTAAGTGTTTAGATTTTGTAGTTTAAGTTGTAGTGCAAGTTGTAAGCTCTTTGACTATTTTGTTAACTAGGCGCTCTAAGAATGTCAGTTATTAATCTTAACAATATATATTAATGCTGCATAAACAAACATTTATATCCCAGCTGACTTGTTCTGAAATTTTGAAGTGGTGGATATCTCTTTATTACACGGTAAGCCATGAGATTATATTAAGATCACACTTGGGTTTTGTTTTTTCCTCAGAAGTCACTGCAAATAATTGTCTTCCTTTAACAGCCTTTGGCTAATGACATAGAGTGATAATAAATTCAAGACACGACTCTGGTCATCCCAATTGTCCAACTAACATTACAGTCACATACAAGCATGCGTTCATTAGGAGGAACAGACAAAATACATGATTAAGAGATAATTCTGTGTTATATAATGAATGCTTCACAGCACTAAGAGCTCTATTAGCAATTCCAATTAGCTGACACTCAATCACCTCGACGATGCGGCCGTGTGGTGTGGTCATGCGGATATTTGATCCTCGTATGTGTCCATCGGTCAATGGTCTCCAGGCATCAAACTTGAAATGGGCATGCTTAGTAAAGCGTATAACTTAATGGTACTTATTACTTGTAATGCAATAATTTGAATCATTGTTTTAATGGTAATGTAGTTAGAAACTTGTTTAATTAAATGGTGAGATATAATGTGGTTGGACTTTTCAAATTCAGACATATTTGGATAGATTTTCAAAAGGATAGAATTAGATGAAATTGATAAGAGGAATAAGTAGGAAAAACAGTAAACTATTCCAAATCAGAAGGTAGGTAAATGATACAAAAACGTATAAGGTTGATTACTAAATTCAAGACCCTAGACCTAAAAGGAGATTAGGTTTCACTGAACAGCTGTTGAGTACAACTTGAGTAGTATATTGAGACATCGTTATTGCTCATTTCAAGTGAAAAGTTTTTAATAAAAGAAAAGTACATATGTGCATTTTGTATATTTTCTTCATAACAAAACATGTTTAGAGAACAATATGTATGTGGATACCCTTGTTCATAATTCATCATTTCACACTGTTTCAACCAAAATTTATTTATGAACCAATGTTATATTCTTACTTTAAATTTGGTATAATTCATAGGTTTGTATATCAATACATCTACCATGAGAGTATCAAAATCTGATTTTTGCTTTTCCCCCTAAGGTACCCTTTCACAGAAACACTCCATGTATGTATTTACACAACCTTGAAAAAGAAAGAACACAAGATATTCTTGTCAATAGATACACCAATAACATTTCATCTTGTTGACTATAGCGAGATTAGCAATGATGTATTTATCAATGATCACTGTCACTGTTACAGACAGAAAAGATGTAAGCTCGGTGTCACAGCTCACGATAAATCCACACACAACAGTTTAAAGATCACAGGACTGCCTGCATTAATGCAGAGAATGCATCAATAATGCAGGAAATTGTAAGATGGCATTAATACGCCAGGAAACGCTGCAACAACTGCGTTTTGCCAAATCCGGATTGGATCAGAATTGTTATAGAAGCAAATCCTGAATGATTTAGCATCAGTGTCTTGCCAAAATCTTGACAGATTTCTTGTCATTTTGCATTGAATTCATTCTTGCGTTTGGCCAGGTAAATAAAAAAAGTAATTGTAGTTGGTCATACCAATCTTTTTAGGAAGAAAAGATGGAGGATATGATTATAACGTTAACTAGTTTTAAGATAACTGCTGTTGTCAACCAATCAGTTTTTTCAAAAAGTTTTTGCTCTGTAACTCTGCGATTGTAAATCAAAACCATTTATAAGTATACATTTAAGAAACATTTAATCTGAACACATGATGTTGATGTTAGTTTTTGACCAAAATGAAAGAAAACACAAACTAAACAATGAACAAAACAAAGAGGGTATCTTCAAAATTAGTTGGTTTTTCAGTGAAGTTTGTCCCATAACAATTCTAACAATTATTTTTCAACATATTTATCCTCCCAAAATCAAGTCCTGTCCACAGAAAAATCTTTAACTTCAACTTGTTGATTTCTCACGAGGCATATGACATCAAGTCATGTCCATCATGTCCTCAGAGAAATCTTCAAAATCCTTCAGATTTCAAGCATCTAGCATCACAAAAAGTTACAAAACTCTCTCCATCCACTTGTCATCAACAATCTGCATTGGTCAACCTCCTTGACCAGTCCATGAGCATGGCACAATATGCCCTTGTATGTCCAAACATGGCCTCAAAGTCGTTTCCCTGTTCCCTCGCAAAGTGCGTAACATGCAAGTTGTGAAAACACGGCAGGGTTTTTTGAACTGCCAAAAACAACATGTTGGCCATCAGAAGGAATGAGATACGAGTGGTGTTGCCCTAATGTGCTGAACTATGAATGTGTAATGACATTGACTGTATTGATTAAGAATGTTCAGGTACTTATTCATCAAGTTAAGTTGTACATTAATGAGTGGATGAATGAGCCTAAATGGCATGGCTACTTTACTTCAAGATCAATGTTGAGAACATTCTGTAGCTTATAACAAATTTATTGTTGAGTAAAGTATTTGTTAACTGTGAAGTACATCAAAAGAACAGTAACATTACTGTCATACTTGAGGATACCATACCTGTTGAGTCGCTTTGTATTTTATAACAATTCCAAATTCAAAGTTCAGTCTATTTTTCACTACCTCCAAAATACGAAAAAAATGACACAGCCTTGGTATTTAAGGATAGTTATGATTACTTTTTTCAACTTTGGCTTGGGTCAAAATAGCAGTGTTGATATACTTTAAATTATATACATTTTAGACGTGGATAAACTGAATACTATCGATGTCGATGTTTGCTTTTGACAAAAATGAAAAAAATACAAACTAAACAATAACAACAAAGCAATAAATGCATCTTTAACTTTAAATAAGCTGTTTTCAGTGAAATTCATCTCATAACAATTCTTTATTTTCAACAAATTCTTTCTTTACCTAGAACCAACATGAACATAGGACATCAACTTGTTGATTTTTGCCCTTCTTCTCCAGTCACATGACATCAAGTCCTGTCCATCATGTCCTCAGAGAAATCTTAAGATCCTTCAAATTTCAAGCACATAGCATCACAAAAAAGTTATAAAACTCTCCCCATCCACTTGTCATCAACAATCTGCATTGGTCAGCCTCCTTGACCAGTCCACTAGCTTGGCACAATATGCCCTTGTACGACCAAACATGGCCTCAAAGTCGTTTCCCTACTCCCTCGCTAAGTGCGTAACACGCAAGTTGTGAAAACATGACAGAGTTTTTTGAACTGCCAAAAATAACATGTTGGCCATCAGAAGGAATGAGATACGAGTGGTGTTGCCCTAATGTGCTGTATTATGAATGTGTAATGACATTGACTGTATTGATTAAGAATGCTCAGGTACTTAGCGTGTTCGTCAAGTTAAGGTTGAGTTTATTATTTGTTAAAGAGTGGATGAAATGTGTTGCTTTTTTGAAGTTCAATGTTGAGAAAATTCTGTATTTTACGACAAATTTTTAGTTGAGCAAAATATTTACAAATTGTAAAATGTACCGAAAGGGCATTGCTGCTTCACTTGAAGATATCTGTTGAGTCAGTTTGTATTTCAGGAATTCTGTATGATATATTATATATATAGTTACTACAGTTGAGTTAATATTTTGTCAAATGTGGTATGGCATTGTTGCTTTACTTTACTAAAATGTATGTTTAAAGGAGCATAGTCCTGTTGGCTCAACTTTTCTCAATCTTTTTGAGATTTTGATACCAAAATGTTGCTCGTGTTTTTCTCATAACCCATGTGAAATTTCACGACAGAGTTACGTTACGTTTTGTTTTATCTGAGACAAGTCTCAGGTTTTATATATACGAAAGTGTGTTTCATTATGGTAACCATAATTAATTTACACAGTAACGTATAGGGGCCTCTGCAGGGCGCACTACACTAAATAACTAGCACTCGCAATCCTGCATTTCTAAAATCGGGAAAATTGACTGCCCTTCTAAAAACAGGACTTAAAAACGTATGGAAGGGCAATATGTTTGGTCAATATTTTGTTCTAATCATAAAGTTAGGTTTATTTAAAGATGCTCTGATGCCATTTTTGATCTCCAGACTAATTTGGTAAAATTTAAAGGATTTTCCTTAATTTGCGCTTGATTCTGGAAATACAAAATTTGGCTCTCGTTGATAGGGGGCGTTATACTTCAGCGTCCAATTTCTTGAAATTTTTGCCTTGAAGGTGTACTTTTATCATCATTTTGTGTTAGAAGAGATCATAATCAACTGAGAAAAGGCAGTGTTGAAGCAACCAGTTGCTTTATTATTGAGTTCTCAAGTGTTTTTAGGAAGCCATTTTGTACTGTAAGTCAATGGGAAGCTCTATTGTGGTGTGACGCCTGAAATACAAAATTGCCCATATAATCAAGACGTTTGACCAATTCAGCTGTAATTGAAACTTAAGACCTCTTGAGTGGTCATCTTTCATATGTCATAGAAAGCTTGAAAATCGGACCAAGCCCCTATAAGACTGTGCCCATCTAACTACTTATGGAACAGTTCGAAAAACTGGTAATATCAGCCTTGTTTGAGATCAAAACACCATTAGAAATAAGTCAAAATTTGCAAAATTTTTCCTAAAAAACATTTCAAATCGGCCAAGAATATGCCCTCAGACATGGGTATGGGTTTTAGACCATCAAATTGATGATTAAATTATTTATACGACTATGAATAAAATTAGTGTATAGTTAACCAATGAGACAAACTTACATGTTGGATTTTTAATCAACACTAATGTTGAATGAAATTTTGGAAATCACATATGTGACCCATCATATCGAAAGGTCCCAAAATCAAAACATGACACCTTACTTTTGATTATTGGATATTCGGTTGCAAAGTTATATATTGAATTGGCAAAAGCAATCGGGCTGATTCGGAAAACTATAGTTCTAAGAAAATCAAGTTTTTGTACGAAGTAAAACTTAAATGGAGAGAGGATTGTTATCTTAGTTCACACGTTTTTCTTATGTTTTGGATGATAAATATGATAGAATACACGTAAAAGGTAACGTTTCTAATGAAATTAGAAATTCGACATTGGACGTGATTTTTGACTATGCTCAGCTTCAATGTTCCGTATCTTGTAATTTACTATGCCAACCTTAAGGTACCTTTTGATATGGCGGGTCACAAAAAGGATCTCTATAAATTTGCAGTCATTCTAAAGGTTTACCTGGGTTAGTTATTGTCAGCAGATCCAGTCTCCTTTGTTGCTGGAAAACAAAACAAAAACAAGACAAAAAATTTAAAAAGAATAGAAATGATAAGTGTTTTTCCAAAGGAACTCAACTTTGAAAGTGAATCTTGTAAGACTGCGATCATATAGAAGTATATGGTATACAGTATTCGCTATAGACCATTCTTATAATTGACATACTCCAGCCGTTGATGGGGTAATTTACAGAATTGGACGGGAAATCGGAACTCAAAACCAGGCCAAGTATGATATATACCTTACTTGCCCTCATTCTGAGTTCCGTTCCCCATCCGATTCTGAGTATTTACCCCATCAACGGCTTGAGTATGTAAGAATGGTCTATACACTATTCGATGGCTAATATGTTATACAGACACGGCGAGCAATTCAGTTTTTTCGAATAGTGCCCTCTTATGTGAAGCGGTAGCAACAAATTCATGTGTTCGATTGAATCTATACACATGCCCAAGTAAAATCATGCGTCGTATACGCGAATATTATAGTTCTATGTGATCGCAGCCTTAATGACAACTATTGAAATGGTATAGATAACAGTGGAAGGCAAATTGGTGAAGATAATTTAGTCATCCAGTTGAGTTTCAAATAATAATAAAAAATAAATCATATACGGCAAATGAAATTATAGCACTAAAGGTGCGTTTACACTGTGACAACTTAGGGGTAATGACAAGCAACATAACCTGCGTATAAAGTCAGTTAACGCTTACACAATCCACTTAGCCATGCACACTATCGTTGCTATCAGTCGTTTTCAGTTGCAAGTGTTTTAAGTTGCAAGTTTGTTACCCTCCATCATTACCCTACGTCACAGTGTAAACGCACATTTATGGCTACATTGTCTGGAACCTCCAGTTTGTCACATAATAAATCAGTGGCCTGACGAGGTCTGGGGTTCCAGACACAACGTAGCTAAAAGTGCTATAAATATTATTTTTTCCAGTATTTGATTCATTTTAATATTACTCAACAGTATTTATTAACTCTTTGTTAATTATTATAATTGGCGACAACAAAAATACTGCCCTCTAGAGTTAAAAATTTGACAGTTTGCCAAAGGAGGGTGGTCGTGGCAACTATTGCATGGTTGCCGTTCTTATCGTATACGATCCACGGCTGCGTCGATGTGACTCATGTCCTATACCGCCTCTATAAGAAACATCGTGGGAAAATACAACTTCCAGGATCGTGTGGGATTGCCGCTAAAATTATATTGCTAATCGGTAAAAAATATGATAACATAAATAAAAAGTGGGGTTCACGCGTGAACCCCAGCAGATTTAGGATAACATAATTATGCTAATTACGATAAGAACACTTTTGTAGTTTTTTGAGGAGAGGTAAAAATATGATCTTTGTAATTATTTTCTTCAATACGTGAGTCACGTGACCCAATAGAAATACACGTAGATCGTTCCCTAAATTTGCATTTTGGAAATCCCTCATCCCTAAATCTAGGATCTTCTATAAATCGTGTCCCCCGCCGCCTGCAGTTTGCTTTATCAGCATATTTAATGCAAAATTGTATTTTCTTTTAATTTATCTGTAATCTATGATACAAAAGGACAGCATTTATAAACAAAAATGTGTCTATTTATCGACATAAAGCATTATTTCATACTTTTAGCAAATAGCCTCATACCCAATTGACATGTATAATAAATTCTAGTTTTTTACTAAGTAAGTTTTACTAAGTTTTAATCAAACTTTTCATAACATTTGGTATTTGATATTATTACACACATATCTAATGCAAATAAATTGCAGATAATATTTTTCAATTATGCAAACACAACCCTCTTTGTTTTGTTTGTTAAGCACCAAAATGCAATCAGTATTAGTGTTGAAGTTATTTTACATTAACAATTGTGCAAATGCTTTATTAGACACCCTGTATTATGCATCTTTCTGAATACCCTGTATCATGTATAACTTTAAAAGGTATTTTCAATACTTTCCAATTTTTGAAGGAAAAAAAACACATGTTCAGGGAACTGTTCTACTGCCATCTACAATTTGTAACAACAGTTTGAGCAAATCATACTCTTGACATGAAGAAAATTTGAATAGAAAATAATCAAATATTTTTTTACAAAATTCCTTAACGTATTTAAGGCAATGAGTGTCTCCTTTCATTAGGCACCATCCGAGCATGATGCCCTTTTTGTGACTTCTCTATTGTCTGGCGCTAATTGAGCTAATCATTGCAGAGATTATTCTCAAAAGGAGTGAAGTCATGTTAAGTTCACTTCCAGAATAGCAAAATTCACATTGGTTTTGACTATACAAGTACACACTGCCTGCTATTATAGTCCGTGACCCCTAATTTTTATTTTCTTATTTGAAAGAACATACTTGTGCGCAACTTTTATAAAAAAATTAACAAAATTACTCGAGCAGATTTTTTGAATCAACACTAAATAATTTCACTTTTGCCACATTTCCCATAGACCCCTGTACTAATTTGTCCCCAACAACCTCCAAAAATGGTGTTTTTAAACAGACTCTCATGCAAAAACGAGTCCAGTGACCCCCAATTTTTATTTTAAAAATCGTTTCTACATCGATAAAATATCATTCATGCCGATTTATACTAAAATTGCTCGAGCGGATCTCTCATGGACCAAACACCTTAAACATGTTGTCTGTTAAGAATAGGGTTAATCAATGGAAACTTCAAGCAATACTATAAGATTTTGATCAAAAATGGTTTGTAGTATAAAAACAGCATAAAATGAAGGAATGTGTTTATCTAAACATGTTTTCAAGTGCATTTTGTCAAACAAAATTGTTCGCCACCGAAAATGGATAAAAGAGCATGCATTCTTTGCTATTCTTATATGGAACTAAATTCGGGATCCCAAAGTTAATTCAACGAATGACCATAAAAGAAAAAGTAAGCATATTCAAGCCAGATCATTTTGAGGGTATTAATATCTACCAAAAATAAACCCAATGAGCTAAAAAAATCAACAAAAGTCATGGGTGACAGGCCGGAGGCGCTTCATTTCAACACTTTATAGTATTGCTTAAATTGCTCTTCTCAACATGTGAAGTTTCCTTGATTTTTAGAATGTGAGGTTTCCTTGTTTTATCATACTTATTGCTTTGTATTTCTCTTCTTATATTTGCCAATTCAGCTCCAGGTGAGTCACTAAAAGCTTGCCTGGGAATTTCAAAAGGCACTCCTTGTTTTTACTATTCAAAATCTTCCATCAATATTATATCTAAAATCTCTATTTCACCTTTGTGATGCATGGTCACATTGTAGCACTAATCAACTTCATTATTACATTCATATAGTTATATCAAGTTCAAAGTCAATCACTGTACTTTGCTAGATGTAGCCTAGTTACACTCCGGGGTTAGACTGCAACATGAAATATTTGTGATGTCATCAAGAGAAATGAGACACATAATTATTGACTTGACTGAGATGATTTAAAAAGTAACCTTAGCTTAATTGTGCTCGTTTAACTCAAACTAGCAGTAAATGTGAGAAAGTTCATTTAAGGCTGGGGTAGGCCTTCAACTAGCATGAACTGTTTTTGTACTCTAACTCTCCAACTAATTACATAAACCATATAAAAGTATACATTTTTAGAAGCGGATTTTTACCCTGAACATATTGGTGATATCGGTTTATACCAAAAAATTTTGATTTTAGAAAAAAATGCCAAAAAACGTATTTTTCGCCCCAAAAATTTCTGGAAAGCCTAACTAAAATTTGCAATTTGAGAAATTTTCAACTTTTTTGCTCTTTGGAATTTAGAACAAATGTCGAGGAAAGGTTTTCACAATTTTTTTTTTATTTTTATCTTATTTTTTGAAAAATTGCTAAAAATAGGCCAAAAATTGCCATTTTGGAGGCAGCGGTTGGATTTTTGGCATTTTTTGGCATTTTTAAAACAAAACTAAGATAAAATCAAAAATTTGAGCAAACCCTTCCTAGACATTTGTTTCTAAATTCCAAAAAGCAAAAAGTTCAAAATTTCATGAATGCAAATTTTAGTTAGGCTTTCCAGAAATTTTGGGGCAAAAAAATACGGATTTTGGCATTTTTTGCCAAAAATGACATTTGAGGTCAAAAACTGTTATTATCATCATGTACAAGGTAGAAATCCGCTTCTAAAAATGTATACTTTTATATAGTTTATGCAATTAGTTTAAAACTTAGAGTATAAAAACGGTTTAGGCCATTTGAAAGCCTACCCCAGCCTTAAAGCTTCAGGTGAAAATACAAGCAAAGGGCAAAATTTCTTGGTATTATAACGCTTAAATATGTCATCCATTTTTGATGCTTAAATTTTGTAAACTTTTGAAACCTCTTAACTGGCAAGTTTTCAGTTTCTGTAAAATAAAATAGCAGATATTTACTTGAAACTTTGCAAATATTCATCAATCACGTTGAACTACAAAGCATATTAAAGGGACTGGCCTAGAGCCTGTCCGCTGATTTTCTGACTATATATTTTTTCACATGTATCGATAGTATATGATTATACTAACATATCCTACCAGTAGTTTCTGCTTAATTTGTGTAACAGAGGAGAAAAATGAAATTATTTACCAGCTGTATTTTTTGTCGCCGGCGACAAAAAATGGTTGAAAAAGTGTTTCTAGTTTTAAATCTTAAAAAGATCTTGTTTCTACACCTGTGATGGGTAAACAAAATAAAATTTGATCAAATTGTTTCTCTTTGGTATGAATTAACTTATCTCCAAGAGCTTCATTTGATCTTTTATCTGGTAAATCCAGACGGAGGTACAAATTTAGAATTAAGAAACACTGGATAGTCACACCATCATCACATATAGATATATAGCAAATCAATTCGCTGTCAATTTGAGCCATTTCTGTGTACATTTTTGTACTTTTCTGGATTTTACTACACTTTTAAGCTTTATTTAAAGCATTTCCATAAGTCTTTAATTCTAAGTGGAATCTAGGCTAGTCCCTTTAAAAAAAAAATCTCAGTCAAAGGATTTATCGAACAGCCCTGATATCTCCAGATTACACTTAAAGGGACTAGCCTTGAATTTGAATCCACTCAGAATTAAAAACTTATGCTTGAATCCACTTAGAATTAAAAACTTATGCTTGAATCCACTTAGAATTAAAAACTTATGGAAATGCTCTAAATAAAGCTTAAAAGTGTAGTAAAATCTAAAGAATACAAAATTTTACACAGAAATGGCTCAAATTGAGAGATAATTAATTTGCAATATATCATTCTGCGATGGTGGTGTGACTATCCTATTTCTAAATCCTAAATTTGTACCTGGGATGGATTTACCAGATAA
>JXSR01S075475.1:112740-128736 GCA_000969725.1 Ophiothrix spiculata | reverse complement strand
GTTTTCTTAATAATCATGTAATTTGAAAAGTTCCTTCTTCCAGATCTTTGAAAATCTCACCTGAAAGAAGATTATTTACTTTTAACTTGGCCTACAAATGAGAAACATAAAGTCTTTTTCTTACATTTTGACAAAAGCAAAAAAATATTGGTTCCAAGTTAAGGACTCCAAGCTATGCATCAGGTTGGATTGCAACAAGTTCCTGCCATGCAATGAAACCAACGGCCGTATCTAATGCATCTTTCTCCCCAGCCAATTCCACCGCTATTGAGCTCCGTAACCTTGGCTTCCACTCAGGCAAATGATGCCGCCACTGTTATATAATTCCCTGACGACATAGCTAGACAGTTTTGTCATCATGGATAAAACACAAACCACTGAATTTATCTGATTTGTGTGGTTAGAATGCCAATTGCATTTTCAAGGTCTAACTCATGCTTCCCATTAATTGTGAAAAAAAGGTAATATGGCCAAGTACAACAAAATTATATTTCACGTCTCAAAGGTAAACATTTAAATGATAAATTTGTTTTTTATTTTGTAAAGTTATGTTCAAAAAATGAATTTACATTGTCAGTAGCATTTCAGGAGTTTTACATCTAGAAATAAGGTTTAAAGCAATACTATAAAGTGTTAAAATGAAATGCCCCCTGTCATCCATGACTTTTGCATGCACATGCTCTATACCAATTTTCTGGTGGTAAAACAAGGTTTTGACAAAATACGCTTGAAAACACTTTAAGACAGTCACATTCCTTTATTTTAGGATGTTTTTATCATCAAAATTTTATTTTAGGATCTTTTTTATCAAATTCTTACAGTATTGCTTCAACTAATTCTAACCCTAATCCTAATTTACCTTAATTTAAAACTTAAACCCTTAACCACAAGTCTGAAATTTGAATGAGACCTAGAGCACCCTTATTCACAGAATGAATTTTGCCACTCTCTAGTTTCAACTTCTCACTATTATGATATGGCATTATTCAGAGTTAGATTTCTTAAACAATTCATGAAATTGAAAAACTTCCTCGAGATCTTTCAGATATTTGACAACCTTATATGAAACCAGATTATTTACTTTAACTTGGCCTAAGAATAAGAAACATAAAGTCTTTTTCTTACATTTTTACAAAAGCGAAAAAATATTGGTTCAAAGTTAAGGATTCCAAGCCATGCATCAGGTTGAATTGCAACAAGTACCTGCCATGCAATGAAACCAACGGCCGTATCTAATGCGTCGTTCTCCCCGGCCAATTCCACCGCTATTGAGCTCCGTAACCTTGGCTTTCACTCAGGCAAATGATGCCGCCACTGTTATATAATTCCCTGACGACATAGCTAGACAGTTTTGTCATCATGGATAAAACACAAACCACTGAATTTATCTGATTTGTGTGGTTAGAATGCCAATTGCATTTTCAAGGTCTAACACAAGCTTTCATTAATTGTGAAAAAAGGTAATATGGCCAAGTACAAAAAAAATCATGTTTCACATCTCCAAGGTTAATGTTTAAATGATAATTTTTTATTTTTTTTTGTAAAGTTATTATTTTCAACAAAATTAAATTTACAAAGTCAGTAGCATTTCAGAGTAACACTAAACCCAACTCTAAAATTTGAATGAGACCTAGAGCAACTTTATACTAGTTTCAGCTTCACACAGTCATCAGACAATTATGGTATGGCATAATTCAGAGCTAGTTTTCTTAATAAATCATGTAGTAATTTGAAAAGTTCCTTCTTCCAGATCTTTGAAAATCTCACCTGAAAGAAGATTATTTACTTTTAACTTGGCCTACGAATGAGAAACATAAAGTCTTTTTCTTACATTTTGACAAAAGCGAAAAAATATTGGTTCAAAGTTAAGGATTCCAAGCTATGCATCAGGTTGAATTGCAACAAGTACCTGCCATGCAATGAAACCAACGGCCGTATCTAATGCATCTTTCTCCCCGGCCAATTCCACCGCTATTGAGCTCCGTAACCTTGGCTTCCACTCAGGCAAATGATGTCGCCACTGTTATATAATTCCCTGACGACATAGCTAGACAGTTTTGTCATCATGGATAAAACACAAACCACTGAATTTATCTGATTTGTGTGGTTAGAATGCCAATTGCAATTTCAAGGTCTAACACAAGCTTCCATTAATTGTGAAAAAAAAGTAATATGGCCAAGTACAAAAAAAAATCATGTTTCACATCTGCAGGTTAATGTTTAAATAATAAATTTGTTTTTTTATTTTGTACAGTTGTTTTCAACAAAATTAAATTTGCAAAGTCAGTAGCATTTCAGAGTAGTTAACACTAAACCCAACTCTAAAATTTGAATTAGACCTAGAGCAACTTTAGTACAAGTATGAATTTTGCTACTACAATCTTTGTCAAAATTGTTAGAGCAAAAAACAGGCGCTGAATAAAATGCATCCCCCCGTACAACCTATACAATGTTGTAGCACCAAGTGTCGTTTTCTGACCACGGGAGGAACCAACATTGATACGGGTGCGAGGAGGGGGTCAGTGCCTTGGGAAGGCTCAAGCCTTGCTGACAAAAAAATGGCAATTTCAGTGCCTGGAAATTTATAAAATTGCGGCATTTTAATGCAGCAACTTACGGATGTTGCTCCAACTACTTTTGACAAAGATTATAGTTTCAGCTTCACAAAGTTATCAGGCAATTATATGGCATATTCAGAGCTAATTTTCTTAAAATTCATTATTTTTAAAAAGTTCCCCCAGATTTTCCAGATCTTTGAAAACCTCAGATGAAACCAGATCATTTATTTTAACTTGGCCTAAGAATGAGAAACATTAAGTCCATTTTCATACATTTTTACAAAAGCAAAAAAAGTACCTGCCGTGCAATGAAACAAATTGCCGTATCTAATGCGTCTTTCTCCCCAGCCAATTCCACCGCTATTGAGCTCCGTAACCTTGGCTTCCACTCAGGCAAATGATGTCGCCAATGTTATATAATTAATTCCCTGACGACATAGCTAGACAGTTTTGTCATCATGGATAAAACACAAAACACTGAATTTATCTGATTTGTGTGGTTAGAATGCCAATTGCAATTTCAAGGTCTGACTGAAGCTTCCATTAATTGTGAAAAAAGGTAATATGGCTAAGTACAAAAAAAATCATGTTTCACATCTCAAGGATAAATGTTTGCTTGATAAATTATGATAATTTTTTACTTTAATTTTTTTTGTTAAATTTCAGAATATCTTTCATATATCGTATGCTCTCAGAACTGTTTAGGGGAGAATATCCCATTCTAAGTGCTGATAGGTCTGCGCCTTTGGTCATTGGCTGCAAGTGGCCTAGTGTATTAAAAGGCGAAGTGGATCTGATGATTCCCTTGTTACGGCGTAATAATAATGGCCAGCGCTTTGTATCCTTTGGCAAAGGCACAATATAAATGCCGGAATTATTATTATTATTAAATAAAATGAATTTTCAATATCAGTACTTTTTCATAGGTGTTTTTACATCCACAAAAGGGGTTTAAAGGAGCATGGTCCGATTGCCTCAACTTCTTTTCAAACGTTTTGAGATTTTGGAACAAAAATGTTGCCCATATTTTTCTCATGACCCATGTAAAATTTCATGGCCAAGTTATGTTTCGTTTTGGAGGTGTATATGAAAATGTGTCTAATTATTTTGACCATAATTAATATTACATAGTAATGTATAGGCAGTTCTAAAATACAATATTGCCAATAAAATCCAAATGCTGAAATTTGAAATTTAGACCACTTGAGTAATCATCTTTCAAATGGCATTTAAAACTAAATTTTAAAAAAATCGGACAAAGCTCCTTTAATTATTCTAAACCCTAATCCTAACTTATTTTTATATGGCCTAACAAAATTGATGTGTTGCCCTTTTCCGACTGACCTTAAATCTGGCAAAAATAGGGTCGGGATTTCCCTCCAACCCCCCTTTTCTTACAATTGGTTTTCTATCTAACTTACCGTTTCTAGGACAGAAACTCACAATAAATGTGTTAAATTAATAAATTTTTTGGTGTCCTAAATAACTAATAAATGATCTTGTTATGCCATCATATGACTTTAACTTGCATTGTTTTTAAAGGTCAAAATATCCTTCAGGAAAAGTTTAAAAAAATAAATAAATAAGAATCCAGACCGACCGACCCGATTTTAAAATTTTTCCCCCAAAGGGCAACACAACAATTGTTTTTTTCTTGGCCTTAATTCAAATATTAACTCTAAACCCAAATCTAATATTTATGATGGTACTGGTCCCTAATAAATGCCAGCCTTTCGTAAAATGCAATGCCCAATGGGCAATTAATAGGAAAAATACGGTATATGGGGCAGTGTTCCTGTTAAGGCCGTATGGCACGTCATTGGCGCATGAGCCGAGAAAATGGGTGCAACAGAGTTTTGAAAAATGTGAAATAAGCTTTTTTTGCTCATTCAGAACATTTTCAGCCTCAGATAGTGATTTTGATTAAGCTCAAAAACCGTAGCAACAACACTAATATGGGGTATTTAGACATGCTGCGCCAGTGGCTCATTTTGTCCCCAGAGCAGGGTACTTCAAAAATTCTTATATGCATATGTGCCTACCAAACTATGAAACTTTGACCATCTCTAAACCTGTTTTGGGCTTCAAAACTCATCAAACAGTATACTAATTTTAACAGAATAGCACCAAATTAACTAAAATAAAAAATTACTATGCCTAATGTATTATTCATGTAAATAGCTGAATTGATTCAAAAGTGAAAAGTTTTTAAGAGAAAATGTTTGAGAAGTAGAAATAAATGAATATGAGTAGGAGTTACTAAGAATAGTAAAAACCTAACCAGACAAGATTAATGATGAGTCAACCCTAAATATGATTGTCTCTCACTTTTTTCTTACAAATATATTAGAACTACAACTAAAATCAATTTCAATTTCTATTCTAATCAAAGGTTTTAGACAAAATGCACTGCACTAATCTGGGGGTACCACTACTTTAAATATATGACACCTCTGTAATGTTTTCCCCTCCCATCTTGTCTTACAAAATAATACAGAATTGTGACTAAACTGAAATGTGATATCATCTTCTTCTTTCCTATTTTCAAAGGCTTTCAATAGCATCCAAACAGTTTAGGCTCCCAGACCACAATCTGCATTAAGTTTCACAAAACAACTTCCTCCAGCAAGGGTGGCGACCCACAACTTCAACTTCAACTTCAACTTTATTTCAATATCATCAAATTTACAAATATATACTTAAAACACACACACACAAAAAAAAACATGATATTGAAGACATGCTTGAAAGGCCAGGTAGGCCTGAAGTAAACATGCCCTATTCAAACAAAACTAGTTCAACACTCATAAGAAAACAAAAAATAAGACTAGAGACTAAACATTCTGCAAGGCAACTAACCCCTCCCTCCTCCATCCAACTTTCTCCTTAGCCAATTTAACCATGTTTCTGTTGGATGGTTATGGTAGCTTTCCCATTTTGCTGCTTAACAAACCTTATCCTATAGCAACTACCATTCAGCTAATAGGACTCTTTCCTAGCAAGCCTGCCTTTGTCCGCTTTTGTGATATTTCGGCCCAAAATTATGCTCCTGGAGCAGCTGCTCCCGGAGCAGCTGCTCCGAGAGCAGTATCTAATACATGCTCCGGGAGCATGTTTAAATGTTGTCTTGTAAAATTGCATTGATAAAGAAGCAAGTAACTAGATACATAGAAGCAAGTAACTAGATATATCTAATACATGCTCCGGGAGCATGTATTAAATACATCTAGTTACTTGCTTCTTTTTCAATGCCATTTTGCAAGACAATATTTAAACATGCTCCCGGAGCATAAATTCTGGCCCAAATCTCACAAAAGCCCTTTGCCCCTTCACTAATCAATAAGCCTCCCTAATTCACATATATCTACCTACCAGTCCCCCTCTTCTTCCTCCCCCACCCCAGCCTTCCGCACCCACACATACTGAGACAGGATTAATTCATAGCAATTCCATTTCAGATTGAATGTTAACACCATGAGAAAGTGACCATGACTCGTGAGATGGATACATTTCAAAATGATTTCATCTTTAATCACTTCATCAATACACTCGTTAAAAAATTGATTACTGCTTTCAATCCAAGATAGTATCCAACAAGTTTGTAAAAGTTTATAGATTTTTTAGCCAAGCATCGATAATTCCATAATATATTTTTCACATGGGGTTTATCTCTGTTTCAGTAGTGTTTAGGCCAGACTCCACTATGTTTGTGTGGGGGTACTGTGATTTACCTTTCTAATACTTTTTACATACCAGTACCCATTCCTGTCACCAGATGGGGAGGCAGAATGTGGATGAGGAATCCGGCTCAAGGACTAAATATTGCTGGACCAGGGCTTGAACCAACAACCTCTCGATTACTAGGTCAATGCTCTAACCACTGCGGGGGTACCGCTCGCAAGAAAAAAGTGGTACGCATGCTCGTCAGAGCACCTTAAAATCGGACTCTAAATGTCGAAATCATGTACAGCAAATTCTAACCTTTAATGTCGTAAAATATTTAAAATTATACCCATAAATGTAGTAATACATTAAAATTGACCCTAAATGTCGAAATGGACAGTTGTCCCATTAATGGCATAACATTCTGAAATGGACTGTCAACGGCATAACGCTCCATTTTCTGCCATAAAAAACATGAATATAATACATTGGAAGCCCTTTTCTGTAGTTTTTCTTGGGATATTAGAATAGCTGGCGAAAAAGCGACCCTAAAGTCGAAGATATCGTAAAAAGACGACCCTTAATGTCGAAAGTTACCCGAAAAGGCATCCCTTTTCCTAAAGACGTCGACGACCCCAATGGGCCAAAATCCAACCCTTTTCCAATGTTTTTTCTGACGAGCATGCGTACCATTTTTTTCTTCGAGGGGCCGCAGTACCTCACAATCATACTTTCAATGGTACTCAGTTTTCTACTTACCACGCTAAGGCACATTAATTCACGCTGATAAAAATCCAATTTGCGCTTCTCTACAGCCTCCAAATAAGTTTGCATTCTGGTATACGAATACGGGTAACAATATGCAAATTGGTACGTATCGCACTCCTTGTCGAAACAGAAGGCAAATGACATGACGTAGTTCTTACGATGGTCAGGACAGCGGTAGTAGTAAACGTTTTTGGAAGGGATTCTTTGCCTGTAAAGAAACAAATACAAATTATATTTCAAAACTAGAGCATTAATGAAATTGAAATTTTTAAAAATTACGACAAGTTGGAATTTTAATATAATATTTCAAGCTATGCAGCACCAATGTACAATTCCCTATTTGAGTGCAAGAAAGTTGTATCTGTAATAGCTATCACCTTTCATAAATATGCACACTGTGCAATGTCCAGTCTTGGGTCAGTGGCTCTTAAAATTTCACATGAAGAACCATTTCAAGAGTCACTGACATGGCAGGGAAATTTTGAGTGATTTTCTCATTTTCTTGTGACAATTTTTTAATAGATTTAAGGCCAAAACAGAAACAAAGTCGGCCTGTGACCCACGTGCATTCCTTTTTAACGGTCTTAAAATCCCACACAACTTTTTTTTTTGTATAAAAAATAGAAATATTTGCCAAAAATGACAAATCCTGAATAAAAATTCCAGAAAAAAGCTTACTGGTATCATCGGACTCTCCGTGAAAACAAACAAACTTCAATTCAGATTCCCTTTGACTTCTGAACTATAAATTTGTCAATATTCAATGTACCAATTGAGAAAAAGTGACACATTGAGCAATCAGCTTGCAAAAACACAGTGCGCATTGATTTTTTCAAGAATTGTAAAAGTAAAAATAAAAAAACGCATTGGGCATTGTAATTTTCAGACCTGCTATAGGAAATAGACTTTTGGATGACATGCCCCCCCCCCCCCCCCCCACCCCACCCCCACCACTTTAGTGAGTCAGTCAGGGGGGAAAGTTCCATTCAGGGATCCGGATAAAGGAAAGAAAGGGAGAGAAGAGAAAAAAAACAGAAAAGAGAAGTAAATAAAGTTAGAAATATTGTAAAAATCATTGAAAAATGTACTTTTGCTTGTAAATATTAGTTGTCTGTGTGTTTGTGACACCTTTTTTCTTTCTTGTCAGTTTTCAAAAGTTACATTGAAAATTTTTGAGTGAGTCAAATCTCAATCACCCGGGGGGCCACTCAAGTATAATGTTGCAGGCATAGGGTGACCACAGATTTTCAAAACACCCCCTAAAGGGTGATTGTTTCTGAAGCCAAAATATACCCTTTTTCACCCATTCACACCCTAAATCAGGTATTTACCGTAAACGTTTTAACACTTAGGGTTTGAAAAAGTACGCTATTTCTTGAAAATGAGCTAAAATGGCTGTTTTTGATACCCTAAATTTTACATTTAAATTCTGTTTTTAAACTTGTATAAACATATTTTTTGGTACAGTAGACTTATTTGAATCTTTATAGTGGCCATAATTTGAAGAAAAAAAATCTTTTTAAAAAAATCTACACGCCCGCACTTACTCAAAAAAATGAAAAAAATGGGGGGTTTTTTTGGCCTAAGCATACAAAATTTGGTGTCTTGTTTCTCAACTACGATACATGTAATACTTATTTCTGTGCACATAGTGAAGATATTTTCTCTTTTTGTGTGTGTGAAAAATTCATTCAGGCCCATTCTAACCATGACCGTAATACCAACAACAATCTCCCCTCCCCCAACATTACAGAATTCGCACCAACAACATGGCTATTACCTTAATGCAAAATTAGCTGAGATTCAGTGAGCACTCACTCACATGAATCGAAGTATTTTAAAATGGAAAATCACTGTCTGGATTCAATGAGCACTTACTCACACGAATCAAGGTATTTTTAAACGGAAAATCACTGTCTCTGTTTACAGCCAACGTGACGCCACTGAGTCAAATCTAGCACGCTTTTATACCAAAAGTTTGTCAACCCTTGCTTCAACGAAAAGTTTGTCAACCTCTGCGCTTTACGACAAGATGTAACAAGCGGGGATGCTCAAGTACGCGTAAAAATGTAATATTTGTCTGGAAACCCATGATCCAGACATTACCAAGGCCAGTAATCCTATTCTCATCAATGATTCATTGCTAATTACTATCAACAACATAAATGTTTTCAAACCAACACATGACTGTATCTTTTAAGATCAATTCCAAGGTCATTATTACATCGGGAAGGGGAGGGGGCACGTATATACATAATGCCATCAATAAGCAATTTCCAAATCATAAAATCTTACCCTTACCCTAAATGAAGATATTCTGAAAGTTCAATTTAGAACCTGTAATAGGGGAGAGTCTTTCACCAGACCACTTAGGCCAAAAAAATATATTGTTTGGTTGTCCTCCACAACTTTTTTTGAGAAGTGCGGGCGGGCGGATTTTTTTTTTTTAGATTTTTTTTTCAAATGTAAGTCAAAGCTACACCAAATTATGGCCTCTATAAAGATGCAAATAAGTCTACTGTACCAAAAAATATCTTTATACAGGTTTAAAAGCAGTATTAAAATGCAAACAAAATGAAAACAACAAATTAAAAAAATATTTTCAAAAATTCAAAATTCTCAAAGAAAAAGAAACTTTTTTGGGAAATCCGAAAATTAGGCACAGTATACTTTTGTACAGTAAAAACTTTTTTCCAGTTTCGAAAAATAGGGGCGGGCGGGTGAGGAAAACCAAACAACTTTTTTTGCCTTATTTCAATGAGACAAACCACAACTAGAGGTCCTAGACATACTTTCCAAACTTTAACCATAAACACAAGATGCTTAGATTATGGAATTGTAGATTTTTCTTAAGATCTGAAATGCCATGAAAGACCACAATAATTGAATGAATGGCGTTAATTTCAAAAAAATGCTACCTTAGATAAGGTACGTTTGTATGGTTTTGATACTCTTTTCGCAGTCTGAATGTCTGTTATCATACCCCTTCCTGCATTTCTTTGCAGCGGATGACATCAGATTTTGCTTCAGTAACCCCTCCCCATGTATTACATACAACCGGTGTGGGGGGGTCTATGTGATAACAAGCTTGGGTAACATTGTCATTTTAAAAATACAGCTAGCCCTGTCAGCCCTGTTACTAAATGTTCTGGTCACACTGTAGCTAATTATAACTAGTAGAAAAAGTATACTTGTGGTCATGTCCATAACAACCCTAAACCGTATGGGTCAAACCATAGTTGGCCTTCAAACAAAATTTTTACCAAATATTTGCGATCGTCTTTAAACTATAAACTGGTAACAAACATTTGAGGCAATGTGTATGACAATTTAACCCATGTTCATTTTAGCACGAAATTTTATTTGGTCTCAACTTAGTGTTGAAATTATTTTATTTGGAGTAATTTTGACGTCACGACCAAATGTTTGGTAGCGAGAGTTTTGTTTGAAGGCAGACTATGTTTTGACCCTAAAGCTCAATTCATACTCGGCCTCCAAACAAAATTTTTCCTACCAAACATTTGGTCGCGACCAAATGTTTGGTAGGAAAAATTTTGTTTGGAGGCCGACTATGAATTGGCCTTTACTCTAGCTCTAACCCAAACCCTAACCATCTGGATGGGACTTAAAAATATGGCTATTATTCACAAGACCTTGTGGAATTTTTCAAGTATAATTTTTTTTAAATACTTTACCTGTTTTTACATGTTTTTAAAAATACCCTATTTCATTTCTCCATTATTTTCGCATCTTGAACAAGATCTCTGCCAACCGCTTACTATTAATCCCAGGGGGGCCACTCAAGTTTGTTGCAGGCATAGCGTGACCACAGTATTTAAAACAGCCCCTACACTCTTAAAATGAAAAGAGTGAACAGTCACTCTTGCTTAGAGTGATTTTTTTTTTCACTCTAAAAGAGTGATATTTCACTCTTTTCGAGTGAAATCGAACGGGGTTTCACTCTTAAAGAGTGAAATGTCACTCTTATAGAGTTTTAATTCACTCTTTAAGGAGTGAAAATTCTCACTCTTTTAAAGATTGGTCACTGACACCGCTCTTTTGAAAAGAGCCATATAAGTGACCACTCTTTAAAAGAGTGAGAATTTTCACTCCTTGAAGAGTGAATTATAACTCCATAAGAGTGACATTTCACTCTTTAAGAGTGAAACCCTGTTAGATTTCACTCGAAAAGAGTGAAATGTCACACTCTTGGAGTGAAAAAAAATCACTCTAAGAAAGAGTGACCGCTCACTCTTTTCTTTTAAGAGTGTAAACGATGATTGTTGCTGAAGCAAAAATCTACCCTTTTCACCTTATCGGGATTTTACCGATACCGTTTTCACACTAGGGTTTGAAAAAGTACCCTATTTCTTGAAATTGGCTGTTTTTGAGCTTTTTTGATACCCTAAAAGGTGTCACCTGATACACCCATCTGTCCTCAAAAACAATCCCAATTCACCTTTTTCTTGGTCAGGCTATACCTGCAACATCATACTTGAGTGGCCCCCCGGGTAATTAATATACTTTGCGATAGTCTTCAGATCACAATTAAACTGATGTATCCCTGTTCCCCCCCCCCCCTGGTCAATCTTTCAAATTCAAGGCTAATGTTACTATGTCTGAACTGTTTTCACTAATTTTAGTTAATTTCATCATGATCATATTGGCGTAAGTTAATCCAAGGTTACTACTTGTATCTACATGTCTGGTTATTATGTAAACCCTTTTAAAAACCCATACAAACTGGTATAAAGATTCTTCCTCTGATATGCAATATACCGGAAATACGGCAGAATACTCAGAACGCAACAGATTGAGGTGAAAAAGATTTTTAAAAAGCTTCTCTTGTCTCCATGATGATCATTTGATGACGGTTCAGCGATGAAACAATTTATATGAGGATAATAAGATTCGAATGGAATACCAAGTAATACATAATCCAAGTTAAATCTTTCTTAATTTCACTCTTTTCAAGTAAAGTTTCACTCCTTTATGAGTGAATTTTACTCTTGCTGGGAAAATTTCACTCTTACAGATTAAATTTCAACTCTTATACTAATTATATTATACTCCTTTACAAATGAAGTTTTACTCTTTGTAAGAGTTTATTTTTTCCTCTTTTCACAGATTAATTAAACTGCACATAAACAGGCTTAAATTTTTTAAAAGCCAATCATTCAGAAAACAGTGATTTGAGCGATCACCCTGTAAAAGAGTAGAAATTCAATCTAATAAGTGATGACATTTCCTTCATTGAAAAATTCAAAAGAGTAAAATTTCAGTAATATTAAGAGTACCTGGCTTTTGTATTTTAAAAAGTGCATGGTCAAACACAGTCACTATTTTAATCTAATGCACTCTTTTACTTTAGTGAAATTTCTCTCAAAAAGAGTAAAATTTCACTGGTAATAGAGTGCCAGACAAACATTGTAACCTTTGTTTTGTGCAGCACCAACCTTTGGCCTAAAGGGATTACCTTTAAAGGCATTAGCCATGATCCACTTGGGTATCAAAGAAAGACCTGAATGGAATCAAAACAAACAAACAAAATCATATCACTTCCTCTAAAAAGTCCATTTTCAGCCAAATTCATTTCTTGGGATTCCGTCAACAGTGTTTCTTTTTTCCTAAGGTTTGAGATTCCAGATGTGTGGCTATTGATTTAAAAGTGAACATTATTCTTTTAAGAAGGTTAAATATACTTAGCAACCTGATTTCTTCACTAAAATATATTGTAAGTAACAAAGAAGTTTACATTTTAAGAATTTAGTAATTTATTTCTAGAAACACTATCAATGAATTTCTCATTCTCCGGAGAATGATATATTCAAAGCACAAATAATTGCCTGTTTTACTATAAATGTTCAAGTTTAACAAGAATGGTTTTGGATATGGAAGTACTTTCTAAAAATGCAATAAAATCAGTAGGTATTAAGGAAACTTAAACTTCACTTTGGTGATCGTGGCTAATGCCTTTAAGCAAAATACCTAATTGCTAATGCTACCCATTTTGTGCCCTGTTGATTTCCCACACATCAATTCCTCCTATCCTTTCTGCTCTTCACCCTCCTAATGCAGCCCCAATAAAAAGCCTGTTGACCTATTTAGCACCAATCTACAGGTGAGTTTCAAGTGTCTATTCAAACACTTGTGCTACGATTTTTTTTTACTCCTGAATAACAACAAGGTGCCATGGCCTCTTGTGTACCTGCAAACAACTCTTGGCTAAAACCCCAGGGAGAGGGCAACCGCATTTTACACATGACACACATATATGTGAGATGATCAAGGGAAATGAGTCCCATGTCCGCGATTTTCAATTTATTTTGATTTGGGTTTTTTATTTACCGCGGGAGGTAAAAAATATGCAGATGCATCAATGCTAGGCTATGCCTGGGAGTTTCGGGAATTATTGCTCTCGAGACTCGAGTTGGTTTTTCGGGCGGGACTCGGGATTCCCGAAAATAATCCCAAAATATGAGAGTGCCGTTCACGTACGCAAAATTGTGTTTCATTGCATGTACTATGCTATGTCATGTGTAATAGACTGCCGAATATGGCAACTTGTAATGCTGTTTTTTGACAATTTGATACAGATTTTCAGACTTACCAAACCACTAGTCCGTAAGAAATGTTTTTAAAATAATGACGATGTCCTTTAATGTTATTATTTTCAATGTGAAATTCGTGGTCGAACTCGGGTTGCGCTGTGTTCTTTTTGTCCACTAGCTAAGCTTGTTGGTCGTGTTTCGTGTACACCATGTGGTACACGGTTCAATTTCTAGATGATGAAGAATTTGTTACTGCATTACTATAATTCGAACTGTTATAGACCAAAATTTTTACTAATACATTGTTGCAACAAAAATATTATAAAATGAAGGAAAAGTAAAGATTATTGCGATAAAATCAAGATCAAAATGTTGCTTTTTTCATGTTATTTACGCAAATAAAACCCGGAAGTAAACGGCGCCATTTCAGCGGTACCCAGTTTTACGTTGCTCCAATGCAATGCTACTAGTACCGGTGGGAAAAGATCGCGTGACTTGGTGATTCGATCTTGTTATGAACTGCGCATGTGTAAGTGTGATAGTTAGTAGTTTATGAAAATAAGAACATCGCCATCTAGTGACATTAATAATAAAATAAACAAAACAAGTTCATTTTTCGCGATCGAAGCGTAATTTTTTTGTTGATAAAATGACATTTTATCGGACAGCTTTGGTTTGTTTCGTGTTTTCGACTATCGCATATTTCTTACGGAACACAAATCTTGCGTTCGTGTACCGGTACAACACTACTTTCGGATCATTGGAAATACATTAAAATGGATTACTACAGCTTGCATACGTAAATTGTAAGTTCAATTACACCTACTACGAAAATGAAAAGTTGGTACTTTTAAATTGGTACTACTTTCGGGAATCGGGAACATTTTTTTGTTCCCGAGTCCCGACTTTCACGGGCGGGACTCAAATTCCCGGGTCCCGATCCCAAATTTAATCAATGCAGAGTTGTTTGATTTGTGATGAGCAACTCAGTAGTGAGTTTGAAGTATGTTTTTATGCATAGAGAATAAAATTATGATTTAGATTTAAACTTTAGATCCAAACACAATTAATAGTTACCTTCAAAATTTTCAGATGGAACTCCATCTTTCATCAGCGAGTGGTGTTGGTCGGCTGTATTAGGAATCGATCCTTTTGATCTTTGACCTAATAATGTCCACCTATGCCAAGCTATTTGGGGGGTGCAGGGTCAGAAATTCGAGGAGAATCCAAGGATCCATTTTCGCAAAGATTCTCGAAATCTTTGGTGGAGAATCCATGTTGATTCTCCTAAAATTGTCCAAAGTGTACATTGGATCAAATACAAGAGAATCCGGGGATTCTCACAAAATCCTTTTGCGATAATCTAAATAAATTCTCACAACTTTTTCATGAACTTCATGAACTTCTGGCCCCGGGGGACCACTCAAGTAAAATGCTGCAGGCATAGCATGACCAAGAAAAAGGTGAATTAGGGTTGTTTTGAGGACAAAAGGGTGTATCAGGTGACATCATTTAGGGTATCAAAAGCAGCCATTTTAGCCCATTTTCAAGAAATAGGGTACTTTTTCAAACCCTAGTGTTAAAATGGTAACACTAAAGTCCCGGTGTGAATGGGGGGAAAAGGGTATATTTTGGCTTCAGAAACTATCACCCTTTAGGGGGTGCTTTGAAAAACTGTGGTCATGTTATGCTTGCAATATTATACTTGAGTGGCCCCCCAGGCTTCTGGCGCTGCTGCCTTGGCAGCAATTTGGTGCTCATATATGACCGTCTATGACAAATTTGGACCTAAATGATCCTCTTTTACCTTTTATAATATTTGGGGTTGTTAGGGTAAAAACAAAACAAAATGTAATCAATATTTCTTTCATTCTACTATATATAAACATTGCAAATTAACCACAACCACATCGGAGTATTCCCCTCCCTTTACTCTTCAAAATGCAAAGCAACTACTTGTAGCTCACAACTAGTATTTTAGTACCCCTAAATAACCTCTCCTATGAGGTTATGCTTTATACTTCTTCCACTACTTGACACTTGGAGTGATTTTTAAGGTATCCATGCATTTGACATGATGAAGGCTTGGGATAAATGGTTACTGGCTATATTCTATGGATATAAATGCAATACGTCAAGCAGTAAGGGATTACTTAAAAACTCAACCAGCGGTTGACCACCTAAAGGCTCCGGGCGGTTGCTATTGTTGTGAATGGCAACCGCCCAGAACCCCAGTTCCGGGTGGTCAGCCGCCAGTTGAGTTTTGAAGGGACCCCTAAAACTTTACTTCATCTGCTATCTACTGTTGATAACACACTACCTAATCAACTATCTACTGTTGATAACACACTACCTAATCAACTATCTACTGCTGATAGCATACTTCTTCATCAGCTATCTACTGCTGATAGCACACTACTTCATCTGCTATCTACTGCTGATAGCACACTACTTCA
>JXSR01S075475.1:30492-40517 GCA_000969725.1 Ophiothrix spiculata | reverse complement strand
GGCCGGGCGGCGATACAGCACTCAATACAATTCTGTCGGTTCATCTTCATATTGTGGCCCCCCCAGTTTAGAAAACCTGGCTACGCCACTGAGCAATCTTGTACTTTTTTTACTGAATTAGAAATAGGGATGTCAATTTCCAATACTCAAATTCTTACTATGGCCTAATCATTTAGTACCATTTTTAGCTATTTTCCGAAGAACATGCATCTGTACAAGCTTCATAAATAATCCAGTGTATCAGTTTTTCTGTTACATCTAAAAAAGTTAAGTACTGCTAAGTGCCATTTGAAAACCAGGAAGTGAGAACCAAAATAGCCAAGATAAACATGATAAACAGATAGAATGCTTTATCAACTTTATGCAGCTTGCTAATGCTGACGAAGTTCCTGCCTTTTTGAAACTTGAAAGTTTGCATGTGTCAACCTGGCTAAATAATGAATGCAGTTTTTGGATCTGTATACTTTAAAAATAAATATTAACCAAAAGAAATGCTTTGTTTTTGAAATATCGTAATATTGAGGCCTTGGAGTATTAGGGAAATATTAGTTTGGTTTTCTCTGTACATATATATTGCATCACTGTTTTTATAAGAATCAGTTCTCATTTAAAAAATTTCATAAAATTTTTAATACTCTATACCAAGCTAGTCACTGAAGAAAGAACAAATGTGACCCGTCATATCGAAAGGTACCTTAAGGTCGGCAAAATCAAAATTGATTTTTTGGTCTCATATAAAAGCTGAGATTCTAAGCTTTAAAATGACACCTTGATTTTGGTTATTGGATGTTCGGTTACGAAGTTACACCCAAATTGGTAAAAGGCATCGGGCTGATTCGGAAAACTATAGTTCTGAGAAAATCAAGTTTAACGTTTTTGTACTTAGTAAATCTTGAATGGAGAGGATTTTTAGCTTGGTTTTTAATACATTTTTCTTATGTTTTGGATGTTTGAACCTGATTAATATGATAGAATACATTCAATGATAACCTTTCTGGTGAAATTAGAAATTCGACCTTGGACGTGATTTTTGACTATGCTTAGGCTTCAATGGCCCGTATCTCGTAATGTACTATGCCGGTATTAAGGTACCATTCGATATGACGATCCACAAATTAAATGCAAATACACTCATCAGTGGTCCTCAATATTCTTATGTGCCACCAAAATGAGCAAATTAAAAGGCTCTATATTAAACTCATAGCGATACCAACATCTTTTTTAAGTATCATGTGAAAAAATCCATCCAATTTTATCATTATTATGTTCCAAAATCTGATATTGTATTCTGTCCGATATCGCGGTCTGATTTTACTATAAATTGAAACATTTATGGGTAAAATTGGGGCTTTTATTTGAAGCTTGGTATTTTTTTTTTAAAAAGTAGCATTTCGAATGTAAGCATACAAAATACAATGACTGTTAAATTCACGAATAATGGATGGCTTTTGTAGGCCACTTTTAAGCTGTAAAGTCATGGTGCTATATATTTTTATGGTACAATAATTTGTAAATACATGACATGGTTATCAGATAGAAGAACTGATAGAGATGGCTGACTGGTAGCGATCTGGGATCTTGTTTTGGTTTTGAATGGCAGGAAATGAAACCTACAGTTCATGGCACAGACAGGAAGCAGGGATCTGAATAGACCAGAAACGGCGCATTAAGGGATCGCTTCCTTCACGTCAGTCAAGCCATTATCACCTACATTTTGACTTGTGTTGACATGGGACAAGTTGGTCAGATTTGATACGGCATGATCCCGTATATATGCAGCATACAGGTGCACATGCAATTCGCCCCAATATAGAGGTTGCGATTTTTGCCCCATGATTGGCAATGTGAAATTTGCACTCATAGGTGTTATTTTTTTTTTAACATTTTGATCAGCATGCTTAATATTAATTGTGAAATAAGACATTATTTCATTTAGGCAGGGTAAAAATTTTCAAATGCATGACACTTATCAGATTTTTATATGGAAATGAAATAAACTTGAAACTTAATTCAACCAAGGTTGATTTACAGCAGGGTCCTGCATAAGATAACAAAATGGCACAATGAAACAATAACAATATATTACAAGTGTAAAACACAAAACTCATTTGCAAAGAATAGTAATATTACATTGTCTCTTTTCATTAGCAGATATTACTAGAAACAACAATTTTCTCGCATCCATAAAAACCCTTGGTAAAGACGGTGTTGTATCATACACATTGTCAACTTTTTTGCAGGGAAACATCTTTCTTTAAAAAAAGCAAACAAACCTAAATCAAAAAAAAAAATATTAGCAGAAAAAAACACAACAATACGACGACTATTTTTTAACAACAAGGTTCCAATTCAAATTGAAAAAAAAAAGTATAACACACACAAAACGATAAATGTAGTATATATTCATCCCACAAATCACCTACCCCATTTGTTTACATAAAAGCATCATCTCTTTCAACTTGTAACATGGTAAAGACCGATGTTACCAACTTGTATTATATGTAACTTGACTGGTAGCTACATAACCTGATACAGCACTCGTGCCAGCTATAGTAAAAGCTTCTTAGAAATGCTAATGCCTGTCACGTGTAGGGCCAAATGTCATGCTGCAGATGGATCTCGGAATGCAGTTCCTTGTCACTTTGGTTATAATAAATTGGGTATAACAGTACTGTATTAGCAATTTCATGTGAAAGCATTATGAAAGTTTACGTTGTACCAAATTTCACTTTGATTCTTTAGGTGTAAGCTTGAAATACTGACAAAAAAAGTGAGACACTTTCATGTGGTGAAATTTGAGTCCGGATCCCAAATTTAATTCAGCAAATTGCCATAACTGAAAACGTTTCCAAATTTATAGCTCAAAACCCCAGTCGGTCAAAATGAAAGTCGTGGATCATAGGGGCACCCTGTTTGTGGGATCTTCAGGGGTGTGAGAGTTCCTCTTTTCAGCTGATTTCCTCGTTTTTGAAAATTTTCATGTGTTAAAATTTTAGCTTTATTATTGTTTTTCAGCCCTTTTTTGACCTTTTTCCCAACTTTACGACGCTTTTCCTCGTTTTTGTCAACTGGCCTCTCACACCCCTGGATCATCTTGCAAGTATTGCTTTGTATCTCTCTCCTGGGTATCAACTGAAAAACAAGTGGGGTGGTTTTCTCCAGGATTTGAATCTTGGACCTTTCTCACTCTGTTTAATCCAACTTTCACTATAGCCAGCCTTAAAGCACGTGCTGTAGGCCTATATGATTTTCATGTTAATTTGTTATGCAACATAAAAATGGTATATGAAAGCAAAACTTCACTTTAACAAACCTTCTGCAAAGCAAACTTCTAGTTTTGAATTCATTTGCCATTCTATCGGTCAGATTTTCCTGACCTAGTAATACTTTATTCAGCACTAATTGAATGCAGCGTTAACTTGGGGACATTTCCTTCCTGATTGTGGTATGACCTTGCTAATCTTGTGTCGGGGAAATGGGTTGCAACTTGCGAACTTGCATTTTAACTACGATAGGGCAGGGGTAGCTGGTAGTTCTTGGTTGTATACTATTATGAATCAGGCTGTCATATCACCCAGGCATATCATAACTAGCTTGATGAAATATTTAGGCCTACAGCATTTAATTGGACATTGGGTATGACTTGCCATTCTACATCGGGTTTATCGCAGTGCCTTCGGTATTTTCACGTTAATACATGCACAAATGAACGATTTACCATATGATATGTCAATCCTATTGATTTTATGTCAAACCACCAACAGAATTAAAGGAGCATGGTCCGTTTGCCTCAACTTTTTTTTCAAACTTGAGATTTTGGTACCAAAATGTGTCTCATATTTTTCTCATAACCATGATAACCCGTGTGAAATTTCACAGCTAAATTACGTTTCGTTTTGGAGATATCATGAAAATGTGGAATTATGTAACCATAATTAAATTTTACAGTAACTTATAGGCGGCTCTGAAATACAAAATTGCTCATAAAATCAAAACAGTTAGACTGATTGATTTGAGGGTTTTTTTCCCATTTTTTTCATCGCCGACTATTCACATACAATGTCAGCTCCTTCTAAAAGGAAGAAATGCTCAATGACAAGCACAACACAGCTTTCTCTTGGTGACAGTCATGTCAACACTTAGCTTGTCAACTAAATCCGGGGGGGGGGGGCACTCACAAAGGGGGGCAGGATATATATGTCCGGCGGTCAAGACCCCCTTTTTAGGCCGCCAGGCCGCTCACTAGATCCCCATTTTCAGCGTGATTCAGTTCTTTTGACCCCGTTTTTTTGAAAAACTACTCTAACTGCATAAATTGCTCAGGAAATGCGAAAATTTTCAGTTCAGGAGGCTATTTTTGGCCAAAATTTGAGCCTCACTAGACCCCCAAAAATCGGTTTCAAAGGTCCATTTTTTACAGCAAATCAGTTCACCTGCCTCCAATTTCACGCCTGACATACCTACCACTTTCAAAGTTGAGTGCCCCCCCCCCCCCCCCCCGAGACTAAACCCATCTATTGTAACCTTTGTGTAGGTACATTGGAAAATGGAGAACTTCAGAAGCAGTGACTTGCTGTCCACATGGTACAATATTGACTATTTGTCCTAGCTCTTGCTCAGAGCTGTCCACTACCCTCTGCAGAGAATCAAAAGTGTGCTTCGCCCAGCCAGCGCGCTGGCTGGGCTCATTGCTGGGTCCGTGGGAGGGGCGGTCTGTGGGAACGGCGGTCTGTGGGAACGGTACTAGTTCTATATTTGTCCTAATACTTTTACAATTGGAAATGGAACAGTTAATCTTTTAACCATTTTATTTTTGACCAACTTATGATGCGTGTTTGCAAAACATGTGTCCAAAAGGTCCTTACAAGTTTATACAGAGGGGTTTTGGAAATAGCCTGTACACCGTTTGTGAATTCATAACCAGTTTACTTTAAAAAATGCCATGTTTAGGAAAAGAACTGCCCAGGACAAAATTGAATAATTTTAGATTATGTCATAGTTAAGTCAATTTCATAAATTTGAGGAATCTTTTGACATATAAGTAAAGCCCCGAGTAAAGCCTTTTCGGTTTGAATATGCCAAGTGTATTTATTGTGCAGGTAGTTTTATTCAGAGGACTGAAAATGAAAACAAATTTGACCTTTTGCCAAACTGCATGCATGCAATCCGCTGCTTATCTGTCATGTCCACATGTGAGAATTGTTGATAAGAGCAATCCCATCTCATGTGTGCAAACAAATGATTTGTTTTGATCCAATCTCGATTGTACCAGGATATTGGTGCGAGCTTTCTTTTCCCCTATGATCAGTGGCGTAACAGGGGTTGGTTGATGGAGGGTGGGGTTATGTATTTTCAAAGTTCTGCAGGAAGACTGCTCATTTTAGCTGAACAAACTTTTTGAAAGCTGGAAAAAATAATTTTTAATATATATATATATATTTTTTTTGGAGGGAGGGGATAAATAATATCCTGTTTACAGTGAATTTTTTTACTTTCATCCCTTTCCTCCTGTACCCCTCCATTTCTTTTTCTTTGCACCCTTCCCCCTAATGCTTTTAGGGGTTCTGCCCGTTTCCCTGCCTTGATACCCCAGTCTCCCCTCCCCTATAATGCTACCGTCTATTAAAGATTTTTAGGTACAGGTCAGAGGAAATCTGGCAATGCTACTGTTGACATGCTTGCAAAAATACACTTTTGTCTGAATTGTTGTGCCATATTTAGATCTCAAGATCAGGAAATGTGTATTCCTGATAAAGTTAGTGAAATCTCCCAAGTAACCATCGGTCAAACTAAAGTTTCTTTGTAAATCAGGGTTGGATTTAAGTGGGGGTGGCTTTGGGGGCCGAAGCCCCCCGTAGAGTTGCAAAATGAATCAGCCTAATTTTGACAAGTTTTGACATTAAGCCCCCCGCACAAATCACCAAGCACCCTTAAGCTCCCTGCAATGTTTCGAAAATCCCCCAAATCCACACGCCAGTGGATTTAGGGGATCCCTCTTCAGCTTCAGAGCGGTAAGTGGCAACCAAGCTACCGCCATGTTTTTAATGGTTTTACTCCTTCAAAATTAATATTCCTTGTAAGAAACAGGTACATTAAAAAACCTGACCATTATTAAAAATGCAGAGGTTGATGGCTGCTTCTTTTCCAAGCCATGGCCCATGGAACATCAGAGTAAATGTATAAGGGCACCTGGAATGCTATTGACTGATTGCATTGCAAACTTACTATCTCCAAATGATGAAATGTAACAGTTTGTGCTAATTAGTAGCATTGTGGACAGAGCGATTAAATCGCGCACTAATGCTAATTGCCAACAATTTAGTGATAATTTTTTAGTGGCAACTTTTTTATTGTTAATTATATCAATTGACTTTAGAATTATATTGATTACTACGTAATATTGATATAATATCTAGGAAAAAAACACGCTTTTTATAAATGTGCATGCTCCTGTTAGTCTGTGAAATCTGCAAAATCTTTATATAAAAAATAGACAGTGCATTCTG
This sequence comes from Ophiothrix spiculata, assembly GCA_000969725.1. Classification (NCBI taxonomy): domain Eukaryota; kingdom Metazoa; phylum Echinodermata; class Ophiuroidea; order Amphilepidida; family Ophiotrichidae; genus Ophiothrix; species Ophiothrix spiculata. Next base: position 34,011 of record JXSR01S075475.1, on the reverse strand, counting down.
AACTTGTAATATGTACATGTACATACACACTATAGTATGTTTAGTGTCTGATCTAGATAGATGGTTATGATATTTTAAATTGGATTTTTTTTTTAAACATGTCAAATTGAATATTGGAATGCAGACACAGAATTGTTTATCAAGTGTATGCTGCTTGTTTTAGGTTTGGATGTGGTTCAACTGTAGACATACGCTTGTCATATTTCTATTTTTACTAGAATTTCAAAATTTGTAAATATTAAAAGCATCATTTTAGTACCGGTAATTTTCATTTTGACACCATTAAAAAATAATTCCAAATGACATGGTTCATTATCAACTATGACCATGCTTGAAATTCTATCCCATTAGACATTTGAACCATCAAATTTGCTAGTGCAATTTGGGTCTGCGATTTAATTGCCCAAACAGATGCAGCGGGGATATTTCGCTCTTGAAGCACACTTTTCATTATCATAAGCAACCCATCTTCATACATTTACACACTCGGCCTGCTAGCCTGTACATGTGCAAGTAGACGCATGTACAGCAAGCATTCAATATATGAAGCAATTTTTTTTTGCTGAACAAATTCAGTGTTATTTTTACCTATTGTATTATGTAAATGATGTCTCTTTGGGGTACTGAACTCTCAATACAAACATGGCCGCAAGCAAGTCTTGTATGACGTTGACACACTTCCAGAAATGTTTTTCAGCTAAACGTACAAAGCCAATGGCTATACTCGTATTCATCAGTCGGTCGTTTTTACTCAGTGTTTAGACATGCAGGCATCCTTGTGTTGAGTTGGAAAATGATTTGTCGGAGATGGTGGTACTATGTTTATAGTAAATCGTTCTTGTTCTCCTTTTCGTAAATTGTTCACAATATCAAAAATGTAGGTATAAAAGGATGCGAAACCTCTCCGACATATCCATAAGTAGTGCACATGTATAGCTTATGCATCCGAGAGTGCATTACTGCCAAACCGTTTTCCCATATTTTTTTAAAATGTCAATTGTGCCATGACAGGAAAGCAATTGATGACTTCATGTGGGATAGAAGCAGTTTAAATCATTGATAAATAAAGCTATATAGACAAGCCTTCCGTTTGATCCGTTCGGAGGCTTGGTTCCAGGAGATAAATAATAATGGAATATTTCATTTTATTGGGGATCGTATTTCTGCTCATGGTGGGCTATTGAATACAAGTGATGAAATATCGCGAGTAGAACTGTTAAAATTCTGAGAGATACGGGTTTCATGTTACGTTTGGATTTAACGAGTGGGTGGCCAGGAAAAAATTGCGAGCTTGTTATGACAAATTCAACGTATCGCAAAGTATTTTTTGAAGATTTGGAAGGGATTATTTTGTACTAGTGTAAGAATCCTAAAATGTGAAACGTCCCAACTAAATTGTTTATACTAAATTGTTTATCTTGTACTAGTGTACTAATCCTAAAATGTGAAACGTCCCAACTAAATTGGTTATAATAAATTGTTTATATTGTATTTTGTGTTAAAATATTGTGAAACAAACCAACTAGTTTCTATCTTTTATATTTTATCGACAACGATGTAACGTGGACTCTATATTTTAAAAATTGTTTATACTAGGCTGCATTTGGAAAATGTAGATTTAAAAATATTTTGTAATGAGAAAATGTCCTGATTGTTTTTATTTTACAGAATTGATTCATTTGATATAAAAATACATGAAGCATTAATTTTGTTTCCAAAAAAATTTGAAGATAATATACACCAATGAATGATCGACATTTGAGAAATGGTTTCAGGCATTTGATTTGAAAAAAATGTATGAAAATTGCATGATATTTTAGAACGGTTGCAAAGTCTGCAAACCAAAACTGTGTGTAAATTAAGTGTAAATAGAACATGTGTTAACTTGCATTTCGGACCTCGACTCCAAGCTTACAGAACCGAAGATATCCATTTCACATGGTAATAAGATAAAATTACACCCATTTTGAAACTAATTAGCTAAACGAGCTAGCTAATTTAACAATACCACAAGCACATAATTATACTTCAGGATAGTAGCAGCACAATAATCTGAGGGTAGGTTTACATGTAAATAGACACAGTACATTGAGAATGTTGCTAACAATTGAAGGGACGAATTCCCAAAACCATGATTATTAGAAGAGGCTTGTAATTTTTGATACCACTATCCACCAATAACTTTTAAATGAAATTAATAAATTTGACTCAACTTTTATCAATATAATTTATAAAAATTTCCCCATCATAAATCATTTTGTTGACTGTAATAGCAAAACTAGTATCAGACTAATATCAAGTCCTGTGTAAAATAGTTGCTCAGATACAAGACATGTCAAAATTTACACTAAAAATTGTATACATTTCCCAATTTGCAAATTCCATCAAATTAAAAACGTCATACTGCATTTGCTAATTTGTAAAACATCAAACTAAATACGTCATACAATATTTATGTCATGTTTTGTTACAGAGTAATCATATTTTGATTCTTGATAAATATTGAATTGTAAAAATCTATACCGGTAACCACTACCAGACTTAAAATAGACCCGCATTGCACGGCAAGGGCAATCCCTGTATTTACACTGTACACACAGCACAGTAATAATGCTTTGTTATGGTTAATGTGAAGTGTCCACAAAATAGGTAACAGATGCACATTTTAAAATATTTGTTAAGCCTATGTTGAAAACTAAGCTTTGAGGTTAATTTTTGAAATGCGGGTAAATGCTTGTTAACCAAAATTGAGAAATATGTTGGAAATTGTAGATAGTATTTTGAAGTAAATTGTATTCATCCGGGGAGGGGGGGCACTCAAATTTGAAAGTGACAAGGGGTGTGCGGCATGGACCTCAGAATGGGGGTCTTTTGGCGACAGGCTAAATAAAGAAAAAAAGGGTCTTTCGGTGAGAAGCTCTCATAAAAGGGGTCATTCAGCGAGGACAGAAAAAATATGGGGTCTTTTGGTCATTAAGTGAGGCACTCAAATTTATCGCAAAACTTAAGAGGTCTTCCAGTGAGGTGTTTGAACAACTATAAAAACCATTAAATTATAATCCTTGGTATTAAAACCTATTATTAGGTATGATCCACAGGTTTGAACACTCACATAGCGACAAATCATCAGAAAATACATGGTAAAACTCGCTTATTTATGAAAACAATGGTCATTCAGTGAGAGCATTTCTCTTTGGAAAATGGGGGTCATTCATCAAGAGCGTTTGAGAAAAATAGGTTTGAAAATGCAATAAATGTCAGTGTGGTCGCCCAGGTTTTTTTCTCTAAATTTTTCATGGGGGGGGACACAAAATTTTTCGTCCCCTCCGGTCCCTGTCGGGGATGAAGTCACTTTATAGTGATAAAACAATATGGGCATTTCCAGCGTTACTCGCGTTACCTTTTTTTGCGCCTTTTTACCTTCCAAGTGCTGTAGTTTTTACAAAAGATGGACTACTTCCTTCATCTTTCACATATACATACCTTACAGTCATGACTTTCCATCAGTAGTAACAACCA
>JXSR01S075475.1:19956-30442 GCA_000969725.1 Ophiothrix spiculata | reverse complement strand
GGGCACTCAAATTTGAAAGTGACGGGGGTGTACGGCATGGACCTCAGAATAGGGGGGTCTTTTGGCGACAGGCTAAATAAAGGGAAACAAATGGTCTTTCGGTGAGGAGCTCTCATAAAAGGGGTCATTCAGTGAGGACAGAAAAAAATATGGGGTCTTTTGGTCATTAAATGAGGCACTCAAATTTATTGCAAAACTTGGAGGTCTTCCAGTGAGGTGTTTGAACAACTATAAAAATCATTAAATTATAATCCTTGGCATTAAAACCTATCAGGTATAATCCACAGGTTTGAACACTCACATAGAGACAAAATCATCAGAAAATACATGGTAAAACTCGCTTATTTATGAAAACAATAGTCATTCAGTGAGAGCATTTCTCTTTGGAAAATGAGGGTCATTCGTCAAGAGCGTTTGAGAAAAATAGGTTTGAAAATGCGGTAAATGTCGGTGTGGTCGCACATCACCATCACATGTTTTTAGGGAGTGCTCTGCACAGTATTTTTTCACAATCTGGATCTCTCTTACACTTTTTACAGGAACCAAATAATTGAAGAATTTTGGATATCTGCCACCTAGTTTCATTAATCTAGTTTTTGATATGTACAGTTATAATTGCTTTCCCCTTAATTTGTCTTTTTTGATTCCTGACTTAATTAATCCTATTTGACCTGCTAAATATGTCTTTGTTTATCATTCTCATATTTTGGGACTGAAGATTCAGAATATGGAAATGCATCCTAAAGCATGAACAATCTAAATGTAGGTATGGCTTAAAATGTACATAAAAATGGCCCTAAATGACGAAACATACAAATTGTTCACGTTAGTAGCCTAGTAGGTTGCCTAATGTAGAAGTATGTGTATTAATTTATTTGAACAATCAACAAAATGTTCCGAGAGTCTCGTATGTTCCTAGTAGAACCAGAACACCAAAACATTTATTCCTCAGTCTTGCATAAAAAGTAAACGTTTTAATACAAAGGCAATTTTGTGCAAGTTTAATGAATTATAGACTTCAGTCTCCATAGTACATTTTGGGCTATTTTAATTCAGGTCAACATAGCCCAAATGCCCAAATTATATTGTCCCTAACAATTATCTCTCGTCATGCATTTCTATAAACATTTTCGATAAAAATATTTTGAGAATGCACGGGCAATAAAAGAGCCACAAGGCCATATTTGCACAGAAATGTCCATGTGTGAAGGGTTTTAGCCTCAAGAGGTGTTTCAGCAATTTATTTGCTCTGCAAACCCATTTCTGTCGATCTCGAAATCTATCAAGGTTGGTCTTGCATCATGGTGTCTGTTCAGTGTTCTGGGTATGGTAATACAATTTCCCAAGTAATTATGAAATCTGGCTAATTGCAGACTGCATCACAGCATTGATATCTACGTTCCATATCATACTGGAGCATTATTCTCCAACATCCATCGCCAAGATGTGTCGGGTTGCACGTTGTAACTATTTCCATCTAAAAATAACCTAGTAGATTTGAAGATGACACCGTAGAGATTCAATAAACCCCGGCAAGGAAATTCCTCCTCCTGATGAAAAGGATGTAATGCTATTCATAATTGTATTCTAATGCTAGGGATAGCCTAGTCCAAAAATATATTTCAAAACAAATAATACAATATGACCTTGAGCTAAATTAGTACAGTCGGCCTTAATTGCACTGATGGAGTTCCATGGCGGTGAACATTTTGTCGATCAGCGAGCGCACCTCGCTTAATGATGGCCGGGGTGAATTTGTCTGAAATTGGTTTGCGACGGATTTGATGAAATTTGTATTTGTTGTCTGAACCGGTTAATCATCAAGGGACTTGTGTCATGTGATGAACTCTTGATTTTGTGGCTTTACGATGGCTATGGCAAGGTTTCAGGGATGTGTTAGTTTTACTGTGTGTGCGTATAGGGACGAGCTTCACATTTTATGAAATTGTGTTTGTTATCCATTTTTGAATTGGAACATTTACCAAAAATAGCTATCTTAGCATAGCAGTATCTAGTCAACAATTGTGCTTGCACATTCTCAGCCCTCCATTGGATATTTTTTGAGTTTATATTTTTAATCAGATATGCTGTTAACTTGTGCAACTACCATTTCATTAATTTTTCCCTTTTAGGATAGTTTAGAAATTTGTTGCTCTAAAATCGAATTGGCAAATTCAGGTTTACAAAAATGTTAGTAGGTTCTGTTTACTCATTGTACATATATGGGGAATATCAAAGTAGTTGGAAGGCATGAACTGTCACAATACCTGCTAATTTCATTATTTAAAGTACATTTTGTTTTGTTTTGTGGTTTCCAATTTTAATAAAAATCAACAAATTTCATGATTTTTTTTGTTACGCATGTGCAGTTTTTAATACCAGGATGATGCAGTTGGGTCTCGGTGGTTGAATTTGTTGATTGAACGTATAAAAGTAGCGTATCCATATCGACGAGCTGGTCTCTTTATGTGCATTGTTATATTATACTGACATGCGTGACATGAGCTGATCTTTGTTTACTAGATCTACTTTACAGGGCAGTGTATTTCAAAAGCTTGCCGTCTGAGTGGTGCCTTTACTTGCCCAAGCATGACCAATTGAGAACAATTTCGCATCTTTCTCAATGGCAACACTTGTATAATAAATACCTTTGAAAATAGACATTTTTAGAATATTATATTTTTTATTCACAATTTATATTTGCGGTGAGGGGTTCGCCACACCTCCTTCCCCCCTGAGTCTGTTACCATCCCAGCAAAGCCGGTAGCCGGAAATTTGGGAACTACCTTATAAAATACTCTTGGAATATTAAAGGAGCATTGTTCGATTTTTGACATTTTTTGTTTTCAGAGTCATGAAGTGAAATTTATAAATGTTAACACTCTTCAACAGACTAGATTTAAGCAAAAAAAATAGTATTAGAAAAACATCTCTTGCAAATTGAAATTGAACAATTGAAAATGATCCATACATCGAACACTCAAATATATGGCTTCCTATAACAGGATGACACAATTTTCAAACCATAAGTGTTTTTTGCATTGAGCTTTCCAGTGTCTAGTGCAGGTTGCATTTCATGAAAATCGTTTCTTGTAAATAAACAAAAAGTCCATTTTAATCTGCCGTGTAGCTAGCTAGGCTCCATCTATAACAACAAAAACAGTAAACCATGATATTGGTATGGATGTCATTAAATAAAATTCTGCATATTGTATCATTAAACTAGGCTGCAAGATGCGCATATAAATGGAAATTAATTTTGCGCGTGTATGCATGGTATATGAATTTGCTTGCCGAGTAATCTGAAATAAAATCCGACTGCTTAGTGGTGTGTATGATATGGGTATAAACATTGATCAGCTTAAAATTGCTTTAATCATTAAGAATGATTAGAAGAGGCATTTTATTTATTAGTTTGCAATTATACAGTATATGGTTATTATTCAGGCAGTATATTGGTACAGGTAGACATTGGTTTTGAAATAAAAATGCATAGGGAAACTGATGGAAAATGCAACTTTGATATAGCGATCAATCAAGTATATTGGCTGGCTGGCTCTGTATTAAATGCATTTCTATTCTGATTTAGCACTGGAATGGTTGGTAATCAATCTGCTTTTTAGAATTAACGGGTGATAAATCTCATTCTGACAAAATGCTTTGGAAAAAGGGTTTAGAAATTTGATGCATGTTGTATTGCTATGTACTATCCAGCACTGGATGGAATTCTAGATTTTTGTTTTTCTGAATTTCAAATATTGCTTTGTGCAGGCAGAAAATGTTAACAGTAATACAAGAGCCTGTTCAAAATTTCATTAAGCTATATGTTTTTGTCACCAATTTAAATTTCAGAATTTGGTTGACAGTTCAAATATTATACAAGATGTTTAGAAAAATTAAAGTCTGTTTGGTATAACACTCACATTTTACATATCATTTTACCTGAAATTATAATTTGTAATAGTTTTCAATACTCATGTAAAAAAACTTCTGAGAGTCAAATCTGCAGGTTGCACTTAAATGCCACTTTGAAAAAAAAAAAAATTAAAGTGCCTATTATAATTATATTCAAAGGAATTGGTGTTACATACTGGGAAATGTTCCCATCTTGCCAACCAAATTTCAACTTAAGAAAATTCTCCTTGTATGTCTATTGTTTTACATTATATGTGAACCTGGCAATGAAATTATGCACCCATTCTCCATTCTGACCATCTTAAAACCTGCATTCAACCCATTTTGTGTTAACACCGGTAAAAACTGCATCAAAATCAGTCGGCGTTGAAACCATCTTGACCTGTGAATATAATGGAGGAAGTGATGTATCGACTTTCGTTTTCATTGGTCTTGTGTGTGAATCATCGCTATATGAGACGGGTGTGCAATCAAGTCCCGGTGTTCCTAGTCAATAAAGAAATGGGGGGGGGGGGGGTCTGTTGGGTCTTGTGTTCAATCCAAATAAATGATGGTGCATTGTTTAAATAACAGGGAAGCAAGTCCATTGTAGCTATTGCTTTTTTCAAGATTGGATATTCAAGTTGGGAGGATAGTTGTAAGAATGAGTAGTATTCCTTTGTCGACCAAGTAGAACCCAAGAAGTCCATTTTATCAGGCATGAGAATCTTCCTCTTAAACTATGTGTTTTCCTGTTTTTTCCACAATGTGACTGTTTTTTCATGGACTTTCATTCTCATGCCTGATTTTATGGATAGAGTAGTCAAATGTTGTAATACCCTCCCCCGTAACACCTGGCTACAACTTTTGCTAGCCGGACCACCTAATTAGGCATTTCAACCGATTCCGAGTTTTTCGATGCTTATAATTTGCTCAAAATTCCACTATCAACATGACAATATCATGGATTTTGAGGTGTTAAAACAATATCATGTGCTTTTTCAGATTTTCAACTGTTTTGATGGAGCCATTGTGCTTATTAAGATGGTCTGCATTATTTTTAGACAAAGAGGAGATATATGTTGCATGTATCAAAGAAAGTAAAGAAATGCACTTGAAAAAATTCACAAAGAGTACTGCATTTCGCTCTACTCTTTTGACCGACATTCATCATCGATCCTGAATTTCTAAGAATGGCATGAAAAAAATCAATTTTCCCCTTTCTTCAAATGACAAGACTTGAATTTTCCTGTCAACTTGAAATGATTAACATGTACATGAGTAATAATGAAGACGGATCTTGATGGGGGAAAATGAGCCCGGAGCATTATGCGTAAAAGTGAGTGAATGTGCCGTGCCGTGTTGTGCATACATGATGTTTGATGTAAACCGGAGGATAATATGCTAGATCATATAGACCTTAAAACTGTGTAAACTTTTTGAGCTGTAGTATTTCAATTCACAGTGCATTGCTTGATTTATGCATTTATTCCAAGATATCTGGGGCAAACTTCATGACGAATTATGTCGTAATTCAGAATATGAGATCATCGTGTCAAAGGAAAAAAATGTTTGTAGAGAAAATATCAAGATGAGATCTATGAAGAAGTTGAAGAATTGTAAGCACTTTATATTGGTATGATTTATAAATATGTAGCGATATATAAGAACTGACATGTGTTTGAATAATAAGATTAAGATGAGACCTACACTTGAATGCAACCGAGGAGAAAATTTTTGAATCTCATTTTGCATATTGGATTTTCATCCAAGCTTAAAATGATACATGGTTAGCAGTGTGTATTTATAACAATCTTTTTTAAGCAAGTTGTCAGATACCATTAAATTTAAATGATGCAAATATCATCCGGAGAAATATTTTGGGGAGTTTTTAAATATCTAAATGGAGTAGTGGTGCATATACAGCTGTTGTATACCGATCATGCAATGGACAAATTGAATGGGGTACATTGGGGTTAATTCAACCATGTGGTAAATGAAATAAAGCATTTCTTTGAACAGAGTATGCGATTTTATACAATTACTAAATATGCAACTGTCCATAGATAACTCTTACTACGAAGCTAAAAATGTCGATAAAATGAGGGATGCTGGAAGAATAACAATTCAATAAAATTCAGGTATGCTATAATAGGCGTGTATTTTGTTTCTTAAATGTGTTCAATTTTACCTGATTTAGGTGCACCTCGGGGGCTCCTAGTCAAACTTTGATCTGCATGTAGACATTCAAAATGAGCAATAATTTGTATCAAAAGCATTATTGTGCAAATGAATATAAATATTATATCCTTTGTGGTAGCCTAGCCAAACTTGTATGTAGCATGCCATTATTTTTTATAAAACATGGCCTATGGGACTTGTACAGCTTAATATAGCTCATAAGAGCAAAACCTCAAGTTGCCACATGAATCGAATGTCCCCAATCTTCTCTACTCCATCAAACGTTAACACATGTACAGCTGAATTTATCATTAAAGTGTAGAATTACACATGGCTGAAGTGAAATTGCATTGTGATGGAGAAGGCGCATCTCGACTACATACTTCCTGTTCCATACTAGGAACACAACGTGTATCTAGAGACGGGAGGGATTCATTATTCATGTTTTCTAACATTACAAGTCTACTTAACATTTGTTTTCAATCAACTTTGACAAAAATTGCTTGTAATAGATGTTGCCGAGCTAGACTACATCAGCTACGAGGCAAATCCGTGTCTACTTTATAGTTTCACGAAATGTATATATTGCGATCTTGTTTAGACTAGATTGCAACAAGGAAATATATGTACACGTTTTTTTAATCTTTGTCTTACTGTATTGAATCGAGACTGGTTCACAATTGGAATTGTGATTCATTTTATGTAAAAAATGAAACGTGGATTTCCTTTCCTCAAAATTTGTAATAAATAGCACATTAACATTGTCAGTATAAATTTAGTAGTTAATAGAAAAAAGCAGATTATTTGTTTTTGAAAAGCGTTTAAATATTGTGATCTTGTAAAATCTGCATGCTACTTTTTAAAATTCAGATTGGTTTCAAAATTAGCTTAAACCAGCTATTTGATTTTCAGTTCAGTTAATCCATAAAAGATGTTTAGTTTTTATGAGAAATTCAGTTCTATATTGGATTAAAGGCGAGTTAAAATTTATAGGTGTGGAAAATGTCGCATAAAATATGCAGACCAAAGCACCTGGTTTGACCAGCTGCTTTGCAAATTGTACAACGCTGTCCTATGTAAAAGTTGACACCACACGACAATGATCTGGAAGGAGATGAAACAAGAGACATATGTATCAAATGCCATGGCTAGCCATTGCATCTGAATTTAACTTGATCCATGATTACAAATGAGCAGACCAATAAACCAGACTGCTTGTTACATGATGCACATTGGTGTGAATAAAAATTGTTGAAATCAAAAGCAACACAATTATTTTAAAAAGTAGATGTGTAACTGAAAAGATTTGTCATTGCAAGAATATGAATCTAATATTTGATTTACGGCACGCACAAAAGCAAATCGGTCAACATCGGCAATTGAAAACAAAAGCTAATGAATATTTGCAATGAAAGCTGTGGAATGAATTTGGCAACAATCCTGGAAATGATAAATATTTTAATGATCTTCATTTCATATTCAAGATTGTAGGTGTTTGCTACTTGCAAGCATGATGGGAAAAAAGTCGCTGTTCATATAAATCATTTTTGTTTTCTAAAACCTTAATCTGGAATAATTGATATCAAAATCTCAAAAAACAAGCATGCATACTTGGTGTAGCGTAGTTTTCTCAATTTTCCCATTTTCCAGGAAGCAAATTGTTTTTTATTTGACCCAAATAGCAACTGATTTCATTGATCCAGTGGTTTCTCTTCCATTTTTTAACCAGTCATAGGCTTTGTAACAAATATAAAGCCTTACATTAATTGGCTATAACTATTAAGCAATTTTTGTTATTAACCAATCAAAACTGGTTTTACAAAGCCATTTGTACCCCGAGGGTTAATGGATGTAAACGTGAGCATAACACTTGGATCCGTTTTAACCGCCATATCTCCTATTAAGCAACGTGGTGTAATGGCGAATACATAGGATTAAAATGTACACTGTACACACTAGCGAGTCGTGACTATCTAGCGCTGGGTATTTAAATAATTATGGCAGATTATGAGAGAAACTCGACAGGATTCCCCGAAGAAAATGGAATGTTGATTAGTGGTTTCTTGTCACTTGCACTAATGAGTTTTTAAGGGTGCTTGCTCTTCATCAGGACTAAATGTAATTGATCAGGTCGTCGGTTGTTATGTGGCAGTATTTCGTGCATGATATTTTGAAAGTTTCGTTATAAAATGCGAAACGTGTTTAAGATACTGCGGAACATTAATGCTGTGAGCAGAATTAAACACAATGCTGTGAGCAGAATTAAAGAGATGCGACCATCCATCACAAGCCTCTGGAGAGTTGGCATTTTTAAATATTTTGAGCTATAGTGTAAAGTACACCCAAGTTTTGTTCCGACAAAATTCATATTTTGCAATTGTAAAATGTTTGCAACTCCAGCTATCTGTCATTTGAGATTTGAAAAGATATGGATGTAATACAGTTTGAAAGCTAATGATATGCAAACTTAATTTTTAAAAGTTCAGGTTTTATGTCTTCTGAAATGTTGGGTTAGAAATAACAACTCTTTAACTTTTCGGTATTGCATGCATTTAAAGCAAGTGTCATTTAAAAGTGAATGGTTTTCCCCGAATTTGTAGCAAAAATAAAATTTAGACCGATTTGGTTTGGATAATCGCAATGTCGTTCGGAGAAGCAACTCCACTATTTTGGTTAGAATCCTATGTTGTGTCTGAACAATTGGCCATTTTAAATCCAGTGCATGCAATTAAAACATTTTCTGAAGGTATGATCAAATCTAAAGCACTATGCATAAATATACATACAGTCAAATTAGCAGTTATAAAAAGTAATATTTTCATGAAAAATGACAATGGTTAAGTTTGAATAGAAAAGACAATTGATAGATAAAAACAGTTTGTTAATTACACAATATGGGTCATCTGGCATCTTTGGGGGAATAAATCAGGACTCTCCCTGTAGTGTAGTTGTAATCCTGTTGAATTACAACTTGGCCATTTTAAATCTTTTAAATCAAGTGCATGCAATTGAAGCATTTTCTGAAGATATGATAAAAAGCTATATTATCTTCAAAAATATGACAAATGTTTAGGTTTGAATAGAAAAGACAATAGATAAAAACAGTTTGTTAATTACACAATCTGGGTCTTCTGGCATCATTGGGGATAAAATCATGACTCTCCCTGTAGTGTAGTTGTAATCCTGCTTTATCATAGTCACTGTTGATTGATGAGTGAGTTGTTGAAAAACAACTAATAATGCATCAAACGAGGGCAGTATTCTAAAAATGTGCTAGCACATTAAAACATGGGTCTGCTATCTTCAGAAGATACAAACTTTGTTCAAACATGTACTATCAGAACAACGTTGCATGATTATATGGTACCACTCCAGGCATTGTGTAGACCGATTATAATTTTGTTTTATGCATTGTACTAATATGCTTTAGCTTTTACTAATTAAGTCATTTTGATTTAATGTTTTTATTATTTGTACTGGGGGTATAAACCAAGACCAAATTATAATGTCCTGAAATAACCCAAGGGTTTGTTTTATATTAGGTGATTAAGGAAATTCAAGGATACTGTAATCCCAGGTTCAATTGCTGATGAGCTTAAAGCACTAGGCACACTTTATATATTTATGACAACTTGCAATGGGTTTTGACCAAAATAAGCTGCAGACGGGTCTTAAAATTAATGTTAACAAATTATTTTGGGGGACAAAACCACATCCTGTTTTACGACCAGGACCATGGTTTTAGGGGCACAAAACCGCATTCTGTTATGGCCAAGACCATGATTTTACATTTTTGAAGAACATTTTGTTCCAAAATCATTTCAAATTGTCATTTTCTATAATCTAATTTTGGCTATTTTTTCAAGGATAACATTTGGCTATTTATTTGTGTTTTTTCAGACTTGGAAGCTGTATTAAGAAATTTGAAAACTTGTCTAATTGTTATGGTATACATATAATATAAAATCTGCCTCTACCAGTAAAACAGGGTGTCCTTTTTCTGTCGCCTAATCCTAGTCCAACTGTCCAGAAACGAGCAACTAGCAATAAGCATCCCAAGACCCAAAATTGCCTGTTAAGGCCAAGAAAAAAATAAAAAAGAACTGTCTCAGGTTCCATCTCTTGATGTAAGAAAAAAATAAAGCAAAAAAATGACCCGAAAACCTGAAATGCGGTAAAATTCGAAAAATGTTTAACCCTATGCGCACGGGAACCTGAGACAGTTCTTTTGGCCTAAGTGACACTAGGAAAGTGTGCCCAGTGGTTTAGCAGGGGGAAAATGTTTTTCTTTGTTTATCATTTGGTTTCTTTGTCTGCATTATTTCTACTTATTTTCCAATTTGTTTCTTTTTGTTTTTTCTTTATTTTCTTACATTGCTGCCTACAGGACAGAGCCTGGGTTATGGTTTTG